>DF241237.1:0-86913 GCA_000507305.1 Breviolum minutum Mf 1.05b.01 | reverse complement strand
AGCAATGGTTCTTACAGTGGTCCACAATGGGTGCCTTGCCGCAAACCTGATCAATTTAGATCCAGTGGTGTCGGTTGCATCAGAATGAAATGGTGGAACACAGAGTTGCCTATCATCACGGATGGGTTTCAACACATGAGTCGTCTTCCTGACCTTCGGTTTCCAGGCAATGTTGAATGCTTCACCCTGCAATGTTGAGACAAACTGTGAATCGTCCATCAATTGAGTTTCATCAAAACACACAAGGTCCTTTATGGAAACTCCCATTCTAGTACTGACAATGGCAAACAAATCACCAATGGTACTGGTAGCATCCATTTTGACTCCATACACTTGATCCGACGATCCAATCCTTATAGGAATGTTGATAGTGCAGAATTCAATGTCAAGCAACATAGTAGAAATCTGTTTCGGAATCGTCATGGGATGTACCAGAATTCCACCCATATGGATTCTCACCGCATGTTCCATTTTGAAATGTGGTAAAGCAACCATAATGGATTGTAAAATCGAATTCCCCTCCAAAGTCCAACCAATGAAAACCCAAGTCTTACCCATCGCATGAATCGCCATAGGAATAAGATTGGAATGAACTTCATCCATTGGTTTTTTGGCAATATTGTCACATAGCCACATCATGATCTGATCCTTAGAAATTTCGTCCATGTGGAGAACTTCAGGAAATGGAACAATCACTTCACCCACATGTGCGGATGCTTCTGCAACCGTATATGGGACGGTTGGTGGCACACTCGGATGCATCAACTTGGGCTTCTTGGCCGGATGTTCACTACCTTCCGTGAACGGAAATGTGGTTTCATCAAAATGGCGGCTCTGTACATACTGCAAGACACGGAAATTTTCACTCACCCCACGTGTCATACAAGTAAGTGAAGGCCTCGCATCAATGACTCGATCACAAATGTCCTTCAAGGGGTCCAAAGTACCAAAAGGAGAATTGTCCCCAAGGATCCTGTGCAACTGAAAAATGCCCAAAACCGCTTGCAATGTTGTAAGCCCATTTCCAGTAACATGTCTAGCTGAAACAATGTCGCATGGTAGAGCTACATAGGAAGGCCATCCTAGGGCAGCCACTGCTTCCCATGGGTGGTAATACCTACCCTTGTAATTCGGGTCAGGATCATCATCAAAAGGAAGAATCATAGTGCACAACCCATTGTTGATGAGGAGTTGTTCATCTAGGGTATGTTGGCTTCCATAAGCTGCCATAACACCAGTCAAATTACCTTCAGGGTTCATGATTCGGGCTTTCCAAACATCAATGGGATCGCTGGAAGGATTCCATTTCCACCAAACTGGCACCAGGGAGGGATCAATGAGTCGCTCCTTGGCTTCAAATGGGATTGCAATCTCCGAACGTTCATGTTGCTGAAAGTCAACAATGAGTGCATCACGGCCCTTAAGTCCACCCATATCAGGATAAACAGGCAAACGAATGTTCTGTGCATTGATTTGCGTCATACTGTCAATGTTGCAGGCCAACTCATTGCGAATATAGACACTAATCCACCTACTTCGTGAAATAGGAAGAATGTGGTCCACTGGGATGATGTTTCCAACCACCATAGTATACCCACATTGTTTCGCAAAGGATGTCAACTGTTTCGCATGTTCATGTGTTTTGAACCCTGGGACGGATTCACAAACCAATGCATCAACCCCTGCTTCGGCTGCTGCACTAAACACAACTGCCCATGATCTGCCATCTTTAGCTGCAAGACCCATTCTCTTCCCCACACTCGACCACGGTTGACACGGCGGTGAAAGGCAAAGGATTCGTGGGCCCACAACTGACAGGATCATCCATAATTTAGGGTTTTCAACCTCACCATGGAAAACACAGCCATTGATGGGTATTTTGCCATGCTCAACTAGCATTTCGAAAGCTTCATCAACAGTCACAAGAGGTAGGCAATGCGTCTTGGCACAACACCTTGCAACTTCCAAGTCCTTTTCTACCATGAATGGGATTCCACTGATTTTCATAGCCTTCTGCGCAAAAGACCAGGAACCCATCCCCGCATATAGTTCCACAAATGCAGGTTTCGTAACTTGTTTCTTGGAATGAAAAATTGCTTTGGTCACCCCATTCGTCACATCCACAATGATGTCAAGGGCACTTTTGTCATTGTTCAAGCATCTAACTTCAAAATCCCATATCCAAATTTCATCCCCAGAGTGAATGACACTTGCAAATCCCGAAGGGAAGGACAATTGGACCGAAATTGTAGATTGATACTTGGCCAACCAAGCCTTTTCAGAGATCTGATGTTGGCAAACCACTTTCGCAAAAGGATGTAAATGCAACCCCTGCTTACGTGGTAAGAGGTCACAAAGAAACTCCATGGCTAAAGAATCAATGGCCCATCTGTTGAAGCCTACCTAGCACTGGGAGCTCGGGCCAAACAGGCTAGCCAGGATTCCAGTGGCAAAGAAAGGTGCTAGTTCGGGACATCCGTAGCCTAAAAATGCAATATCATCCTGGTGGTTAGGGTGAACCCAACAGATAATCCAGTACAAGGTGGGCCCTTACTAAACTGGAGTTATAACATGTATAAATGACCTTATAAATGGTTAAATGGGGTCATAACCCCTATAAATTGAGCTTTAACCTTACTCATAACTGGAAGGGGCCCACCTTATTACCATCTTAGTTTTTTACGGGAGAAACAACTTCATTTGTCTCGTCCTTGATGATCATGTGATTCAGGTGCAACTCAACCTGAAGGTTCGGACACCGGCTTAAAATGATTGACTTCAATTCAACTGATGCTTGGACTACGTAGTGGTCAAATTTCTTTGGTTCCAATTTGCTACCCTAAATACGGGGTCCACCATAATCACCGAAAGTTACTAATGAGAAAATCAGGCCCCAAAAAATTGATAGGTATATTGACAGGTATTGTCCCTTGGTGATGCATGGTTTCTCTAATATTTTTAGAGTTGTTTCAAGATTTCAAGTGATTATGGCAACCCCCAAAATATCCCTAAATGAAACTTGAGTCAGCTGGCCTGATGTTTTGCAATGGTAAACCATCGTGACGAACCGCCAGGATTTTCACGTCCACCCTGATGTGCTTGGTATGACGCTACTTGGGATGATGTTGCAGAGGGATTTGCCACAAAAAACAGAGATTCCACAAATGAAAGATCATGTCCATATACAATATATACATGTGCATCTTGTACACATCCATTTACCACTATAGTCTAATAGAAATCTAGTAATATCCCGCATAAGTTTGGTCAAGACTCTGATTTGTTTCAGGATATAAAAAATCCATGGTCATCAAGGGGTGTTGTTCGTAAATAGGTATTTGTTGTAGTAAAACCCCGGAAACACGCCTAACAAGTTGAAAAGTTGACCATGTTCGCCACATAAAAAGGGAACATGTTTGTTGAAGAGGAAAAAGTATTGTCCTCTACAGTAAGCATCATTTTTTTTAGGGGGCTATGTTTAGGATCCAATGATCCAATCCCAATAGGATGGACCATAGGACTGGCAAAAATTTACCTACATGAATGGATGATTGTTAAAATGGACAATTTGTAAGTAAGACATACCAGTCATATGGATCCTAAGGGCAGGAAAAGATTATTCCTCCCCGGCAAAACTCACCAGTTTGAGGGTCGGAGATGCATCTTCAAGTCGTTGGTTTTCCAGCCAGTCATGTTAGTTTTCCAAGGTGCAACGTTGACAATCAAAGGGAAAACTTGGGCACCCTTGGGAGAGTATCCGATATATATATATATATATTTCCATATATATTTATATATATATATGTTGGTATATGTTGGTATATATATATATATCACCTCTACATCGGTTATTCTAGTGGTTCGTTCTGGGCAAAATATCGGGGCAAATTTTCCCTTTGACACAATTTCTTTCAAACAAAAAAAAAACAATCTGGAAATGTTACCTCTCCGGCTTTGAAACCGTTCAGTACTGAAAACCTTTTCAAGTGATTCACAACCACTGACAACATCTAGCTATATTTGGGGACGCCATGGTAAATGCCCCCTGCATTTAATCCCTAAAAAACGAAGGGCGATTTGGGAACCCGGAAAAAAACCACCTGGAAAGGATTTTTCTCCCTCCATGGCTTGCTTCAAAACAGCTAGAAATTCGCCGAGATTTTCCTGCCCCTATAATTATTTCACCCTACTTCTACAAGGTGGGCCCCTACCAGTTATACATGGAGTTATAACCCTCGTTACAGGAGTTATAACCAAAGTTATATTTGGTAGGGGGACCTTGTAGGTGGTTTTTGGGGGGACACCTTGTAGCCACTCGACTTTTTATTTGTTACCCTCCCTGAAACTAACAGAAGCCCTGAAAATAGATGCCTGGAATCTCGGAGATTCCTATTGAAAGCCAGCCTTTTTTAGTGGATATATTAGTTTTCCGATGAGCATCCATTATATCCATTACTCGTATGATCCTTTCAGCCCAGGTTTTTGGCACATGAACGACCTGAGATCAAGGAATGCAAGATGGACACTTGGAAAGACATTCGTAGGTCCAGATGGTGCTTTTGTTGGTTCGCATGCATTAAACAAAACAGTCGTAGTGAGAATGTATATGATACAGACTTCTAGGGATAATTCTAGGTATATCTAGGTATTGTATGTATTATATGTTTTAAAAGTATGGATGTGTATATACATTATATATATATGTATTATATGTAATTTGCATTATTATATTCGTACTGCATACAATTTTCCTAGCAAAATGTACAAAGAGGGGGTATATGGGGAAACCAGGAATAGCATCACATTTTCGGGCTGGGTAGACAGGCTGTGAGGACATATTCTCCGGTAAAATGACCTTCAGGTTTCATGTTTATTATAATTTGCTCACAAGGTGGTCCCCTACCAGTCAGTTATAACCCCTATAAATGGCCTTACAAACCGGTAACTGGAGTTAAGCCCTACTGATAGCGGTTATACCTCCATTTAATTCCATTTATAACTAGTAGGGGCCCATCTTGTATAATTTGCCCTGGTTTTCAACATATTTGATAAAGGTGTCAGTTGTGCTTCAGTAGGATTTGGATGACACGCCTTTCTTCCAGGGTATGTATTGCTATGACACGTGTCATGTTTACATATTTTTTCAACTGCTGAGCCATCAACATCGTCATACACTCTACCCTTCCTGAAACTAACAGCTCGCCCCTGATAATATACACTTGGAAAAGGAAATTGCTGGTGGAAACCATCATTTTTAGGGTCTATGTTAGTTCTAGGTAGTCTATTTCATCCGGTTAGGTTCCCCCCAAATCTCCACTATTTTACTGAAAATCAACGGTTGGAAGATGACATGTCAGGATACACCCTATCTTAAATGGTTGGGTGACGCTATAACCCTGTCAAAAACAAAATCATTTGACACTCCCCCCAAAAATCTAGCATGACTGGCGATCGAAAATTACCCACGTTGTTAATAGAAAGGAAATACATTTTCGATTTCAGATTCGTTGGAATCTTTTTACCAGTCATCTTACTTGCTTTTTCCGGGGGGAGGTACTACAGTGTCTGTGGAAGTTAGTACTGTATGTAGTTAGTAAGTTGTTTGATTTCTCCTACTTACGGAGCCTTACAACCTACTTATGTAGGAGTAATCCATATACTAATTTAGTAATTAAGTACCATGGACATCCCAGTACAATCCAAGTGCTTTACAACCTCTTCTTTCGTGTGATGCCTA
The DNA here is from genome assembly GCA_000507305.1 of Breviolum minutum Mf 1.05b.01. NCBI lineage: Eukaryota > Dinophyceae > Suessiales > Symbiodiniaceae > Breviolum > Breviolum minutum. Next base: position 81,176 of record DF241237.1, on the reverse strand, counting down.
TCAATGCCGTTCCAAGGACAAGGAGAATGTCGCTGGCTATTGTGATTATGAAGGCACAGGGGGAAGTGACCTTGAAAAAAAACAAATAGCCCAAAACTCGAAACCAATCTGTTTAAAGGCAAGGCAAATAAATGAGCTGTGTTTTTGCAAAACAAAAGGTTGAATGTTCCCTCATGCTACAATCCCTTCTGCAAGTGGTTTGGTTGTGGGTTGTCGGTATCTAAACACCTTCTAACATGGTATTTGGAGCACTAGGGGTTGAAAAGATAGTGCAATTTTCTTGAAAGCTGATTTGTTGCTGCTCCCTAGATGTTACAGTATGGATTCTGATCTTATGGAAACGTCCTTTTCGCCAATTTGTGATTAATTACAAACATGTGGTTATGATTTCACTTCTACAGGAATATACGGTATATATTTCGCCATTCTGGGGATTATCAGAAAAAACAAAAACGACCCAAGAATGCAAAATAGTGACCAGTCAACCTACCCCCATGTAAGGTACCCGCATGAGAAACAAAGCCTTAATAAGGGATTCTTAACCATGGTTGTTCCCTTAATAAGCCCTTATTGAGGCTTTCTTTCTCATGGGGGTACCTGAACCATGAGGGTTGACTGGTCATGATTAAAACAAAAAATCCAGCATGGAAGTGACCGACTCCCTAAGGATCCCCAAGGACCCTCCTTCATGGAAGGGTGGAGTTTGAACCTATGTATAGCAAGCAGGGGTGTTTTTTGGGTCCTCAAAATGACTGCAGGCCTTTGAGGGTCCTTAGGGATTCTTAGGGTTTAACCAAAAAAACTTTCGGATAGTACCAACTTGTGACCTCGGAACGTGTTGGAAGTATGTCATCAATTGTTGTTTTGGTGCGAGGAATCTGTGGAAAGACAAAATGAATGATCGATCTACATGAAATGAATACTTGAAAAACAAAAGGTTTGCCACGGATACACTTGCCTTTTTGGATATTTATGCCACTTTTTTAATGAAACAATAGGATCATGTCATGTGTAATCGTGGCGCATGTTTTCCGAAATTAGTTCTTCACTATTGAGCCCTTCCGGCATAATAAACACAAGCATGTCCCTGTAGATCGCCCTTCACTCCCCCCAAAAAATGAAATATTTAAGCAAAAATACATCCGCTATAATGGGATATGTCTTTTTTTTCGAATTCCAGAGGTGCGAAAAACTTTGTCATAAACCTGCTTTGGTTACGGAAAAACATGGCATTACTCCTGATTGATTGGGGTTCCCCGAAGTCGTCAGTCAGTCAGGAAAGTACTATGGCAACACCTCGGATCTCAGTTCGGGAACCTTCTCAGAGGGGGGGGGGAAAAGGTCCATGGCTGTGAACTGTTCGTTGCAGATGTTATGTTTTTCGGCCAACATGGGGAAAAGCTGCCTTCGCAAGATGTTTGGAGATTCCACACTACGTAGAACTAAGTAACTACGATTCTTGAAGGATTTGTTTCAGGTGTTATAGCCTTAGTGTATATATATATATTTTTCTTTTGAAGTGTCTTGTCATGCTAAATCAGGTGAAGAAGTTGTTATTTTATCCAAGGAACTTTAAGTAAACTGAGCTGTGCTTAGTGATGAGCTACTGAGCATTTTCCCCAGTAAATGACGAGCAAATGAGCAACTAGGTGAGGGTTGAGCACCAACCTGTAAATCTAAGCTTTGGTTAGGTACGGTAGTTTCCAAACAGTTTATTTTCACCCAGATCCGTGATGATCCAATTTGGATTTTCTAGCTGGTTTGAAACGAATAAACGCTATAGCTGTTACTTTAGAGTGCTACAAATGGATGTGCGATGATCCAAAAAGCACTGCTTGTTTTTTTGGGGTAAAAGGTGGGTACTCTCCCCTGCAAACCAACATGACAACGGAAAATCACCATTTTTTGATAGGAGATACATCTTCAATTGGTTTGTTTCCCATGGTCATGTTAGTGTTTCGGGCGGGGCGTATATAATCCACCCTAAGGTTCACAACAAGCTACTACTACTACTACTACTATGGATATCAGAGTTTTTGTTTGTCTTCAAGTCTTCCACTATCTATGATAGAAATTCAATCCAAAACGCATAATCAATCATACACATCTCAAGCAAATTCCTAGCAACTATCATCACCTCCAGCTTCTTCCAAGTGACCCGGATTGATCCCCCAAATGGAGGTCACTTAGCCACGCAACCTAAACCCCCGGCTTTCAAGGCCACTTTTTAAGACTCCCCAAAAAAGGGTCACTCGGAGAGAACCTGGCAGAAACAAATTCTGGATTCTTAATCTAGGTGGTGGCAACTCATTTTTTAATATGTTCACCCGAAAATTGGGGAAGATGAACCCATTTTGACTTGGGTTGAAACCACCAACTAGTAATTTCCAAGCAACCTCCATTGGTATTTCTGTTTTTTGAGTTGTACCATTTCACCCGAGGTCAACCCTGCAACGCCTCGTGCTGCAGCCGTACATGTCATCCTTGAAGTGATAGAACTTGGGGCCGGGGGAAATGTTTAAATGACATAGATGAAGAAGATGTTGATGTTTGGAAACTCTTACTTGTTCTTTGAAACAACATATATTCAAGTTACTGTAACTTGTTTCTTTTGTTCTTGTTAATTCTTGAAGTACATTAGGTATGTTTGAAGAAAAAAGTCAAGTTTGCAACTCGAAGGGTATGATTTCTCAAAGCATCTTCATTCCACTGCTTCTGTTCCCGCTGAAAGCGGGAGATTTCCGTGGTCTTCGTCGATGCGACCAACCCCTTGATAGGTGAATTTCACGAGGGAAAAAATCGAGGGGCGGCGGGCGGCGCCTGCAAGATGGGCTCAAAAACCCAGATAGAAGTGGGGTGAAAGAACTCCATGCCACGAGTAAAGGTTATAATTCATTGGCGTGTGATTGGTCATTGTTAGATTTGAGTCAGTAAAGGTTGAGAGATGTTGAGAGCAGTCACTGCAGCAGTATGAAACATGAAAAAAATACTACCATCTATATAGACACCACAATATCCGATTCAAGGTGTCCTTAAGGGGACATATGCAACAACAAATAACCAACCATGGTAATGATCACACCGTCCGTATCCGTGGGGTCCCCGTCCTGGGGCCCGATCATCCATCATCCTCCAAGTTGTTGGGAGAGAAAAATCTCAACCTTGGAGCTCTGAGGTTGAGAGTATTGAGCTCCTGGTATCTTCATGCCTTACAGCATCGACAACAGATTGAACGACGGGAGGTGGGTCGGGTCTCCACCACTACCGGTGGTTTGGGGAGGAAAATTTCACGACTTCATTGGGTTAAACGGTTAAACCTGGGGGGATGTGCGACAAGTTTGGCTGGCATTGTATGTAAGAATGATTTTCAATGGAGAAATTAACTATTTTGATGGGGGATGCTTGGTATGCGGGTTTCAATGTTTAACAGATAGGAATAGAATTATGGACATAATCCTGCAGTTCCGGCCGGTCGTAGACTTCCGATTCACTGGTATTGTTCAACCAGCGATGTTTACGCAAAAGTTCGCCAAAGGAAACATGACAAATAAACCCTAGTGCTCCAAGACCCTAGTACTCCTGAAAAGGTATTTGGAGCACTAGGGAAACCTGGATAAACCCTAAAGACTGTTTAGCCTGTTTAGCTACGCTTTTTGTCACCCAAATATGGTGTTTCTACGGTAGGATGTTGATGAAGTGATAAGATGTCAGCCAGATAGTTGGCTTTTGACACTTCTTTCATGCCCTTGAAGTTAGCTCAAAGAGGTAGAGCCTAGAATGAGTGAGTGGGGGAATTTTCTCCTATAAGTATATACCTTGTATAGTATTTACACATTAAATAATCTGAAATATTTTGGTTGTGGGTCCCTGCAGGTTTTTCTGACCTCACTTCGTTCTTCAAGATATGGGAAGAAAGGCACCTCTAAACATATTAGTGTCTTGTGATAGTGACGCAACTAAAGAGCTTTTTATTTTTTGTAATCCAGATGATCCATGTATGGTACGTATATATTTACCTACATTTACCATCAAAAATCGCTGAAAAAAATGTAGGTAAATATACCAGTCAGATGGATCCGTCATAGGGTAATTTGTGTAACACAAACTCATATTAGGAGAACTGGGGGTTGCTTGGTGGAGCCTATAATCCTAGGAGGTGAGCGTTTCTCCCAGAAGGCCTCAACCCACCCAACTGGTCAAGCAGCAACCAACTGGCCCATCCTTGGGCCTTGATTCCGGGATACTTCAAGGGCCCAATGTCCAAACAGTTGGTCCACTGACTCAGCGAGAGTGGCCAACCTGTTTCAACTTTTTCGGGGATTTATATACATATGAATGTTCATCCAACCTGTTTAAACTTTTTGGGGGATTTATATACATATGAATGTTCATCCAACCTTTCAATTTTTGGGGATTTATATACAAATTTCATAGGAAAACTACAGTTTAACTATACTATTTCATGGTCCTTTGGCTAAGTAAGTTAAAGGATAGAAAAGAATTGAAAAGAATAATATGTTTGGTAGATCCTGACGGTGAAGCTATGGCTACTGCTGTGGCACAGGCTGCAGGGCTGTACCTGCTGTACCTGAGGCGTTGTCAGTCTTGTGGTGAGCAGAGCTACCTGACACAGGGTGTGTGTTTGTTTCCCTCTTGTAAGGAGTCATACTTGTCTCTGAGTGCTCCTGAGGTTGGGAAACGCCTCCAGAGTTGGGGGAGTGCAACAGGAGACTCCAAAGCTGATCCAGCACAGCTGGAATCCAAAAGGCTGAAGCGACTCCAGGAGGATGAAAAGTACCCTCTGCCATGCCGACTAGCTGTCGTCGCTGCGTGCACTGTAAGAAGAAGGTGGGCGGCAACACGCGCAACCCAGATCCGGCTGAGTGGCGCGGCAAAGCAGCAAGAAGGCAAGCTATGATAGTAGGACATCTTTCCTTTAAAGGGGTCATTGGGTTGGAAATGGAAGAGATGGTGTACAAGAAAAAATGTACGCAAGATGACGTTGCAAATGGATAGGCATTGATCTTGGAGAAAGATCTTTTACCACAAGAGAAGAGTGGTCCAAGAGGTCGAAGGGGCGAAAGCATCGCGAGTGGACACAGTCCTTCAGGGAAGGACGACATTCTCGTACTGGACAAGACACCACAAAACCTGTGTTTTGGGAAAGATTCTTGGTGGATTTTTCAGAGCAGTACTGGACGGATTCACTGTGATGAGCATGGTAATCCAACTCCTGAGGAAGAGCAGTCTGTGGCAAGTGAGCCAAAGTGGAGTATGAAGGATCATTTTTAATGCAGATTCCTTGCATCAGAATCCCGAACAAAACAACAACAACAACAACAACAACAACAACAACAACAACAACAACAACAACAACAACAACAACAACAACAACAACAACAACAACAACCCCGGGTTTTAAATGTGATGAGATCCATTTCTTGCAAGCAGAGAAATCAATATCATTTGATGTCATGAATCGTGGAAATCTACCAGCCCTCCAAATTTTTGGAACGGGAATTCACAGGTCGAGCGACATCACCAACGTCGCTTGAACCAAGTGCTACAACATGCTGACTCTGCGTCCTTTGGATCCCAACGGAGCGGTTGGTGTTTTTTTTTGGGAGAAAAAAACACCGTAAGGCAACTTTTACAGGGAGCCCCTACAAATAGTAGGCAATCCCACAAACAGGAAATAGTGTTCCAATCATCAACTTTCACCGGCTTTTATTTTTAAATTTTTGGGGGTGTAATCGTCGTTCAAGTTTTTTGTTTTTTCGGCTGAAAAAGCATCGAATCAACATGTTGGTTTCTGTAAGAACATTGAAAGTGGTGAAGAATCCCTAGGTGGTGGTTTCCAAGATTTTTTTTTTCCACCCCGAACCTTGGGGAAGTGATTCAGTGATTCAATTTGACTAATATTTTTTGGAATGGGTTGAAACCACCAACTAAATCGCCACCAACAAATAAGCAGTATGTTTTAAAAATAGAAAAATAGAAAACTTATCTTGCAAACCACTGCAAGACGCGGCCAACCTTTCGATTACATGTTTAGTACGAATAATACAAGGTGGGCCCCTACCAGTTATAAGTAGGGCTACAACCCCTATAAGTAGGGTTGTAACCCCAGTTACCCATTTACAAGGCCACTTATAGGGGTTATAACTTCATTTATAACTAGTAGGGGCCCACCTTGTAGGAGATACATCTTCAACTGGTTGTTTTCCGTTGTCACAGCTTTCGGGTGTGTAACTTTAGCCGGAAATGCAGGAGGCGCATCAAAATGTTCGCTCCATTTTTTAAGAGAAAGGTAAACAAAAATTGCGACAGGTTTGGGCAAATGAGAGCAACCTCAGCCGAGGTCACCTACAACTGTGGTTTAGTAACTAGGCCCTTCATTCAGGTTTCAGGTTTAGGAACTAAATATAGTATGATATAGTAAGTTGCCAGGCAGGTGGTGGTTTCAAGCTGTTTTTGGAATTTTCACCTCGAAACTTTGGGGCAGATGACCCTGCTTTGGAGTCATAAAAAGACTTGGCACGGTATGCAGGCATGTTTGTTGCACTTGTGACCATGTTTGTTTCGCACATGTGCAAATCTTGGTATATTCCATTTCCATGAAGAACATGGCTTAGAATGTCTTTAGAACCACTACAGTTGGAAAAAGTCCTGCATCAATATAACTATATATATATATAGTCCAAATCCGACCATTTCTTGACAGGATTTTTCCGAAATGTTTTTTACATCACCAGGGTGGTTTATACCGCCGGATCTCTTCAACCCGAGGATAGAAGTTCCCTTTGTTTGTCTATATATACCCAGGAAGTCCAAGCCGACCAAACTTTGCCCCTTGGGAATCATGGGAATCCTCTACATGGATCATCCTGAAGACCATTCTTTGTTTGGTCTTGGACTTTCAAGGTAGAACTGGGTGGTGGTTTCAAATATGTTTTATGTTCATCCCTATTTGGGGAAGATTCCCATTTTGACTAATATTTTTGGGATGGGTTGAAACCACCAACTAGTATCAGGTTGTTTCAAAGCACCTTTGGAACAGAATAACCCCAAATTACCTGACCGAGTTGGCAACTGTGGGATAGCCGAAGCGGTATGCTCTAGGAGTTGGTAAATGGGGTGATGGCCACTCGTTTGTTAGCCTTACAACCGGTTAAAGTGGAGTTATTTCACCCACCATAAATTGTATGTTTGGAGTTATTTCACCCTTATAAATGGCCTTACAAGTGGATAACTGGAGTTATTTCACCACTATACACGAAATTCTTTCCCCCTACACAACTGGGTGACGATCTGGGCCAGTGCGTGTCGAATCGAGGCTTCAACGATGTGAAGAGCGGTGTCTGGTTGAAGATTCATATGAGCAATGAAAAACTAGGTGGTGGTTTCAAAGATTTTTTATTTTCTCCCTATTGGAGAAGATTCCCAATTTGACTCATATTTTTCAGATGGGTTGAAACCACCAACTAGAAAAAAACTGGTTAATGATTAACCCATGTTATATAGGGGGGTTGACGATTATAGCAACATATTTGCTATTAATTGGGGGGTTTTCACCCAGTTATAAGGGGACATATTTGCTGTATATAGGGGATTGCACTACCCAGTCATGTGGGGATTTTAATGAACCATTATAACGATCCCTATTAACCAACCAGGATTCAATGGAAAGTAGGAGGGTTTTTTTCGTGGCTCATATGCTAAGACTCTGTCTTTATACTTAGAAGACTTGAGGCACTTATCTAACTTAGCTAAAACTTAGCTGACTTAAGATAAACAAGTTAGGAGACTTAGCAAAAGTTAGGTTTTTAGGAAGATAAGGCTTTGCATGCTTTGTGAAGAAACCAATTCTAGCAGAGTGTAGCAAATTTTGTTTTTTTTCTGCTGGCAAAAATAAATGTCTTCTTGANAAACCAATTCTAGCAGAGTGTAGCAATTTTTGTTTCTGTTGGCAAAATTAAATGTCTACTAGGTGGAACCAAAGCATTGTGTTTTGATAGTTGTCAGAAAGCTAATACTTTTGTGTTTTATTTTTTAAGAAAGATCTAGACCTGTAACTTTTCATGTTTTGAAACTAAAGTCATACTCATCTAGTCTGATTCATTTTGCTTTGTTTGCTTTTGCTTTTGTTTTTGTTTGCAAGGCAGAATCTTTGCACATGTAATTAGTCACCGGCTGTTTTTTCAGTTTCGCATCAAACTCAAGCGGTACAGACTTTCTTCATTATTTGTGGTGCCGGAAATTTCAAGATCCTGTCATGGGCTTTTCTCGACATATGTCTTTCCAGACAATGTCTTTTCAGACAATGTCTTTTAGGAGACTATATCTTTTCAAATTCTGTTTTTACAGATTATGTCTTTTCAAAAAGGGCTTGTGTTCAGAATTTCCTTTTGAAAAAGAAAAGAAAAATCTGAACAAAAGGGCTTGTGTTCAGAATTTCCTTTTGAAAAAGAAAAGAAAAATTCTGAACAAAAGGGCTTGTGTTCAGAATTTCCTTTTGAAAAGGAAAANNNAATTTCCTTTTGAAAAAGAAAAAAAAAATTCTGAACAAAAGGGCTTGCGTTCAGAATTTCCTTTTGAAAAAGAAAAGAAAGATTCCGAACGAAAGGGCTTGTGTTCAGAATTGTTCAAACCCTGTCTTTTCAGACCCTGTCTTTTCAGACCCTGTCTTTTCAGACCTTGTGATTTCAAACCCTGCCTTTTCAGACCCTGTCTTTTCAGACCTTGTGATTTCAAACCCTGTCTTTTCAGACCCTGTCTTTTCAGACTCTGTCTTTTCAGACTCTGTCTTTGGAGACAATGTGTTTTCATTGCCTGTCATTTAAAACCCTGTCTTATCAGACATTGTCTTTTCAAACCTGAATTTAAGTCTGAAATCAATGTAACAACAACGGTTGTCAACTATGCTTGGCAAGGAATCAAAAACATTGAAAAAACTTAACATAACTTAACATAACTTAGCTAAACTTAGCTAAACACTTACAAGTCTCAGTAAATACTTCAAGTCAAGCTAACTATACTTAGAAATGTAAGTTGACTTAGAAAAGTTGGAGGACTTGTAACCTAGTTACTAGATACTTATAGATGGCTTGCAGCATAGTTTTAAGTACCTCAAGTCTTCTAAGTGTAAAAGCAGAGTCTTAGCATGACGACTGGCGCTGCGGGCATTCAGCTTTCCAGTGACCCATTCTGCCACAGATGCGGCATCGGCTTTCAAGGATACGCTGTTGAAGCGTTTTTCGTTGGCCCCCCTTGCCCTTTCCTTTCGGACTCTTGCCCTTGCTCTTCCCCTTGGAGGGGTTGATGGGCCAAAAGCCTCTAAACCTGAACTTCTCGCTCAAGCGGCGACGGGCCTCCGTATAGGAGTTGAGGGCACTTGCTAAATCTTCGTCGTTTTGCAACACATCGGCAGCTGTTTGTTCAAACTCAGTCACTAAGGCTGCGTCTTCGTCTCCTTCATGATACAGAATCTCCGTGCACTCTTCTTCATTGATTTCGTCATGCGTCTCCGATGCAAGAGTCGTTGCTGGATCGTCAAAATCAGTACCTTCGGCCACAAGCACCGATTGGTCATACACTTTTCCCCGGCTCTTCTTGGAACCAGTGACGTCATGAAAAAATCCAGCACCCAACATACGGATTGCGGCGTTGACCTTGTCTTGGGAGAGTTTGCCCGTACCCGATGCATCCACGTCAAGAAGAACACGCTTTTTGTCTTCTGCAGAAAGCTGTGAACCCCTTAGGGTGACGTAAGGCTGGAGATCTTGGATCTTCACGTCCTTGGCGATGAGCTGAGACCACATTACATCCGCTCTGGCCAGGAAGGAGTCCGATGTTTCATCTTGTTTTTCGACGCACCTGTACCGTTCTACGAACTCGTACTGCTTCTCAAGGTTGATTTGTCCCCAATGACCGCCTAACACTTCAACAAGCCGCTGGATTGACTTTTTCTCGTTTCGAGTCAACTGCTCTCTTGTTGTAACTGAAGCTTCATAAAGGCAGATCCGGACGTATTCAAGATGAGACGCGTTGCTAACTCCGTCCATTTGTTGTCAGGCCACATACCGACTAAGAGCTGTACTTCTGGGAGTACGCAACCAGATCATCCTTCGAAGGGTCGAAAGATGGGACCAGACTCGCCAAATGGTTTGGCACCAGTGTGCTGCTGCCATCACTACTGCTAACTGTTGATGTCGAACCTTCAGGTTGCATCCTGAAGAAAACCACCTGGAACCTCTGCCAAAATCAGCAGAGCTCCGCTACCAATGTAAACTGATAACAAGCCCCAACTGAAATTGCACAAGGAACCGGGGGCCACCGTTCCCAAAACGGAGCCCTGTCGCTCCGCCGCAAAACTGTTTTCCCCAAACTGTCGCCACGGATGCTCCAGATCACACGAAGCCCTGACAAAGGCTGGAAACAAGCTCTTCAGGCAGATGGACCCTGTCCAATAGGTGACCTCACCTTATGCCAATTGCTGGCACTCAAGACATCCAAACAAGTTTCCCTCCCTCCCTCGTCCTAGGGGCTCCCTGAGCCTAGATGCTGGGAAGCACCACACTTATGAGATACTGATGAATCTGAAGAAAACGAACGTGATGGATCATGCAATGATGTTGCAATTTACAATATATATATATATATGGGTAACTAGGGTGATTTCACCCTATTTTTATAGGGGTTCTAACCTTACTTTAAAGGGGTTATAACCCTACTTGATAGCTGGATCCGGTGACGACGATTCGCTTTGATATCAACCGATTTGAGGCCAAGGCCCCGCCTCTTTGAGCCTTGGCGTGATACCTTGCAAAGCACCTGGAAAACGACGCAAGACCTGGGAGTTTTGGTGAGATGTTGTGCAATGGATGGTGGGTTTGGTGGATGGTTTTGCAAGCATTTCAATACACCCACTAGTTGGTTATGGCTTAAACAAAAGGGACATCGGATCATCTGAACCAAAGTTTCAGGATAAAATGGTGAAACATAAATAAACATTGAAAACACACTTGTAACTATCAATTGCATTTTGGAGTAAATATGACGGAAACAACAAAACCAAGCATATTTGGATCCAATCAAACTGTTCAAGTATCATGGCTCGGGTCAAACATCAGTGACTGGCATAATCTTCATCGTCTGCCGAACAATTTTGGAGAACCATATCATACCTCGGCCGTATCCTCCCACAATACCAGTTGGATGTTGAAAGATGAATACCAGGGACACCTGGACAGATGAGTACTGGACTGTTAAGGATAAACCCAAGTTATCTCAAGCTACCATACCCTTCCTCTTCCATGGCAAGCAATGTAAAACTATAGTTGGTGGTTTCAACCCCTGTAAGAAATATTAGTCAAATCGGGAATCTTCCCCAAATAGGGGAGAAAATAAAAATCGAAACCACCACCCAGAAATCATACCCTTCCCGAAACCAACAATCACAGCCCCAAATAATCCATCCCCCGCTCACCCCCGTTCACCTCAGACAATCCCACCGCAGGCAGCCGCAGAATCTGAAGCGCAGTTTTATTTGAAAAAAAAGGTGCGAGTTGGACGAGCGGAACCAGAACTACTACTACTACTACTACTACTACTACTCCTACTCCTACTACTACTACTACTACTACTACTACTACTACTACTACTACTACTACTACTACAACAAACAGAACCATGTCAATCTAGTATAAACCTGGAACACCTGTTCTTTCCCCAAATTGACATCTCTATCTTGTAGGGATCCCATCGACTCTGGACATCTAAATGCCTGCGAAAACTTTGGAGAAATTGTATGTGAGATCCTTGGTAGGTTTTTTTTTCTGTACCAAATGGCTTTCATGGTTAATACATGTGAGATACCAGCATCCCAACAGCATGGGGATAATTTGGAAATCCCAATCATGTCCGACACCACCGCCATATTCCTTCGTAAGGTACGCTTCGTGCCTAACCCCAGCTTGATGTAAGCTAATTTTGGTTTATGATGATTCATTGTGGTTGATTAACGTTTAACAAAATTGTTCGAACCGGAAAAAAAAGAGAGCAAATCCCACATTTTTTTTTCAGACCGCCCAGTTGGACAACCTTTGTTTTCTTTTTCCTCCCATGTTTCATATAACATGTTCAGGTACCTAAAGTATCCATAGAGCTTCTATGATGATTCCTCCATTTTCGGTACCAACAGGTCGGTCCATGTTTGGTGACTGTTGGTACCAGCGAATCCCCACGACAAAATCGAAAATTTGGAACCTGAGAATAAGGTTCCAATTCCCCCCTAAAACCAGCCTTCCCTATGGATCCAAGTCCCGTCTCCTAAGAAGATACAAATTGGACACCCCCCGAAGTGTAGCCACTCGGTACGTGGATTCCAAGCGGATCCGGGCGGATCCGGGCGGATCCATTAGGGCGGATCCAAGGTACAGGAGAAGTTCCCCTCCAATTTGTAGGGAAAAAAAAAACCGCAACCCCAACACACCTCCGTGACATTCCCAGCACGTACACTGGCGGCACGAGGCAATGCTGCACCAATCTCAGGGAACGATGAGTGACGTCATGCCGCGGGATTTGAAGCGGAACCGGTTTGGGGTTGGATTTGCCCGCAGGTAAAAAAAACTATAATCATATTACAGTATCATCTCAAACATATATAATTGTAAATATATATATACGTACATGTATACTATATCTACACACATTTGCGTAGAAGGATACACACATAGATTCTCAAAATGGCATTTGGAGGAGTTTGGATGCATGTCTCTGATCTCAAACATATCTCAAACACATCGAGCAAGCAATCAATGGTGATGATGCTGATGACGATGACGATGACGATGACGATGACGATGACGATGACGATGACGATGACGATGACGATGATGATGATGATGATGATGATGATGCTGATGCTGATGCTGCTGATGATGATGATGATGATGATGATGATGATGATGATGATGATGATGATGATGACTAAGCAACATATACATGACAAACCTACATAATATGGAAATGCTTGTGAACAACTTGACAGAATTCTTGTCCCCCTCCTGGACAATCTGGCTGCCATGGAAAAGAGGCATGTTCTGTCTGAATGCATTCATCTCATGTCTAGCCCAAATGTTGCTAGGGCAACACGCCCCCATCTGTATGTATGACCCCATCAGGCTTGTCTGCTTGTTGCTGTCCCAAACTCCCCAACAGCTGATTGTAACATTAACCATCAGGTGAATCTGAATCTAGCCATGATCATCAAAATATAAAAAGGTGACTTGGATCTGCTTAAGATGCTTGGAAAAAAAAACTTAAACAACTATGCTCCCAAAATGGTGGTGAAAAATCGTGATTTACCATAGTAGAATCCGCACAAAAAGCACCAACTAAACAGATCCAAGATGATGGGGAGATATCAGAAGCCAGCCAAACCTGGAATTTTGGAACAGCCAAGAAACCAATGCAATGTCGCCAATGATGGCGGTGGCACCCAGTTGACCAATCTCCACGCTACTGAGGCAGGTGAAACCCACAAGCAAAGCTTGAAATACTGTGGTTCCGATTCCCATTGCATTCCGACTAGGGGTGTACGCACTTCGGTGTTTTCAGAAACAAATAATAACCACAAAAAGATACAAACGTCACCCAGCTCGCTCATGTAGCTTCAATCCGCTTACAAGATGAGCCCCTACTAGTTAGAATTGGGGTTATAACCCCTATAAAATGGTCTTGTAAATAGGTAACTGGTGTTATTTCATCCCTTATTTGTGGAGGTTTAAAAACCGTACTTATAGCTAGTAGGGGCCCATCTTGCAGATTGTGATGATTGTGTTGTGTCTTCATTGCCTTCCAAAAAAGATGTTGCTTTAAAAACCCTTGGCAGTTGCGTGGTTTTGTACGCCTTGGACGGTCACCATTTGCCACAGTCTTCTCGACCTGAGATGTTGAACCGATTGAGATCTCCGAAGGATCCCAGGTATGTCCTACAAAAAGGGGCCCCAGCACCAGTTCTAAGTAGGGTTATACCGTTATACCGTTATACCTCTGGTAGGTGTGTGTGAACAAAAACAGTGATGCATGTACAAGACCATGTATATGTATAGGGGTTATAATTTCATTTATAACTAGAAGGGACCCATGTTTTAAGAAAGTCGCTACCTGATGACCCCGCTACAATCCTATGGTATCGGACTATCAAAACAGATTGAAACATTTGAAACCATCAATCCTTGATTGAAGACAGGTCTGGATTCTTAAGAAGAAATCATATTTTGCACATTATCAAATCAGATCCTTCCAAACCCGTCAACAACAACAACCAAAGTTCCCTGAGTAAGCGTAAACTCCTGACTTGCATGACGGAATATACAGGATTTCTGAACCTCTTGAAATCTACAATCTCCAGGTGAACAAATAGCACAGCTGATTACTGCTGACACAAACCGATCAAACCGTCTCTGGTTGTGCATTGATGTCAGAAAGCAACCCTTCTCAAAATGTATATATACACAATATATATATATATACATATATATTGCAAAGTTTCATCTTTTGCATTGCTCATAATCCACACATGCATCATGTAAATTTCTCACATATATAAAATTAGCATTCTACATTATCTTTCAAAAAAAAATCATGCACAACCTATCATTTGTTTTTCATGGGAATGATTTTGGAATGCAAACCTATCACAAAAGCAAAGACATGTCTATCCATATCTGCTAGCACGAGGTTGGTCGAGAAAGCAACGGCCAAATTCTCCAGCAGAAGATTACTTGATATTCACAACAAGCACCAGACTGACACCATGTCCAGGTTTGTATAGCCGAGGCTTCTTTAAAACACACACTTTCAACTAAATACGATGTGAAGGAACTGATGAAACTTTCAATCCCACACAATAAATACCTCTCATCATCTCTCTCTAAATAAATGTGCTGTACATCATAATATGCACTTTGGAACTCAAATATTATCAAATTCCAGATTATTCACCATAATTGGACCATTAAAACCCAAACGAGAACATGGTTTTCCACCGAGCTGTCTTCAACTACCAGATCCATTTACCCCACATCTTCTCGACATCCACGTATGAGATCCGAGTAACAATGGCAATTCCTTCTTCAATGAGGATCATGTCTTCATCTTCATCCCCTTCCTTAATGAAGACCTGGCAATGAAGGTTCAGGAAAGGTTGGTGAAGAAATCGACATATGTTCATGGCATGTTCAATAAGCTTGGTCAAATCATTCTCAATTTCTGAATTCAACAAAATAACCAACCAGGAAGTTCCATTACCAACCAGGAAGTTCCATTACCAACCAGGAAGTTCCATTTCTGTTCTGGAAATAGTACAACATTGGTTTTGATAGGCCGGCGATTTTTTTTGAATTTTGGGCCTTGGATATTATATTGTTGGCCCATATAACAACTTATATCGTTGGGTTGTTTTTGTTTTGGATGCTTTTTTTTGGGGGGGGGGAAAAAACAATAACTAGTTGGTGGTTGAACCAACCCATTTCAAAAATATGCTCGTCAAAATGGCTTCATCTTCCCCCAATTTTCGGGGCGAACATTAAAAAATATGTGAGTTGCCACCACCTAGAACAAAAAAGATAACAACCAGGTTCTTCCCAGTGACCTTCTTGGGGGTTTTAAGTGACCTTTTCAAGGGCTAAGTGACCTCCAACAACAAGGTGATCAAAAGGTCACTTGGAAGAAGCTGGAAAAGAATCCTCAATTCCAACAACATTGCCCATACCATTCATGTATGGCATATTTACCTACGTTTACCATAAAAATCAACCAAATGTAAGTAAATATGCCATACATGGATTGTTTGGGTTGGAGTTGACATCTCCGAGGAGTTGAAACAAAAAACAAAACACGACCTCACCTCGCCCGCTGGCACTTCCATCTGCTCTGCTTGCTCGGCAATGGCCCAAACCTTGTTACGCTTCAAGGAGGGCGTCTCGTTGAGTTCAATCTCAGCTACCCTCTGGTAAACTAACATAGCTGGCTGGAATATCCCTATTTTCAATAGGAAAAACATCTTCAATCCGGGTCCATTTTCCAGCCAGCTATGTTGGTTTACTGGAGTGTAATGGTAAATTGTTGGTGTGGGGCCCGGTGGTTTTTGATTCCTGGGTCCCATCCCTGAAAATGAAAGGGATTGGGGTTGTTACTTAGGGGTACCCCGATTCAAATCCCAACCACCGGGCCCCAAACCACCAATTAACCGGTATAGGTGATAATCAGTTCCGGTGGACAAAAATATAGAGAGATTCATAAACCTCTGTTATAATAAAGGTAGGGTAAACAACTTCCAAGTGACTACCATAGTACATTCAGTGCACATTCTATGTTTTTGATTATACCCTTGAGTGAGTGACTGTTACAAACCAAACATTATATAGTTGAACCTACGCAAGTCCGACTTTCCATGCAAACAGTCAACTTGAATCTATGCTAACAAACAAACCTGCATCGAAATCATAATAGTCATCATCATCATCATCATCATCATCATCATCATCATCCTTGTTATAATGATAATGACATAATAATAATAGTTATCATAAACATCATCCACTATCATCCACAACATCACTCTCCACCGTTAATCACACCTGACTTGGGAACACGTAACGTGGTTTCTGTCCATCGGTCATGACCCACGGTGGAGGTTTCCACCCCACCGGGGCTCCGGACCACCTCCGGTGGCATCCCTGGAAAAGCACCACAGCAGCGTGTTATCATGGAACGCCAGCGATCACTGAGCACCTGCGTTTTGTTGGAACGACTGAAACGACTGAGTCAGTAACAAGTAGCGTCTGAAATTAGGCCGAAACCCAAAAGGAAAGTATATGATTGGTCTCCCGACATCTCCCAACCACCATGTTTGATTTGTTAGTTTTCAGGGAGGGTATGATTACAGTTTTCAAGAATTCCGCAGAGATTGCCCAACAAATACCAAAACCCACCACAACCGTTCCTTCTCTGCTGGCGCCTTCCGTTGTTCTCGGAAAATGGCTAAGGCCTTCCGAAGCCTTGGTGAGTGAAAAATAGCCACTGAAAAAAAACATGGCGTCCCAACCAAAACAAGGCAAGAGATTTCAGAAAGTTAAATACATATATTTTGGTATCTAAAGACTGTAGATGATAGTTCCTTCACATTAGGGCACCTAACGATCATGTAATAGCTAACCAAAGGCTAATCAGTTTAAAAAATGATCTGCTAGTATCTGCTGACACTTTGTTGCATTTAGATTTCATAGAAAAAAGTGCCTACAGGTTGATAGATGTTTGCCTTTGTTTCCATCTTTGCCTCACGTCCAAATATCCACATATACATGTATATATAATATTTAAATAATATGAAAATATAAATGGAGAAATATGTGAAGAAATATGAATAAATACATGGTTACACCAACACTTCAAGAGTTTGGTGCTTTGATGTGAACGGTCTCTGCTGTTCGAACTGTGTTGCAAAGACCGACATCTGGAGAGATTTCAGCGTGAATAAAAATGAGACCACATCAGGTTTTCAAAAAAAGGAGAAGAACAACCAAATTTCAACCGAACAATATCTACGCGATGTCTAATCTTCGAACCCGTAACACTTCAACCACTGCCCCTCGCGTGCACAATTTCTTGAGACAGCTGAACCAAGGTTGTTGCTGCCTCTTTGGAAACACACGCAAAGTCAAAACCTAAGAGATCAAATTATCAAATAATCATCAAACATTACTTCAACAAAAAAACATATCGCTAAATAGTTGACCTCATCATAATTAGTTGCCATTCATTGGCCAAAACATATCAACAAAAACACATGTCCTTGTTTCAACCATTTTGCATGAAATATGGGTATGTATATGAAACCACCAACCAAACCCCCTGGAAATAACCTGACAATGGAAAATGGACCTTTTGAGGATGTATTTCCTATTAACATGGGGATTTTTCGTTTTTCCGGAGTGTACCTGTTGATGGCTGAAATCCTGGACCAGTTGAAAAGCAGTTTATCCCATTATTTACAAGGTTTTATGCATCCCCGGTGGTGCGGGATTTCTTCCACCAACAGAATATCACTACCCTGCCTGAAACCAACATAGCCCCCAAAAATGGGTTCCAATAGAAATCTCCGAGATTCCAGGAATATATTTTCAGGGGCTAATTATGTTAGTTTCAGGGAAGGTATTCTTCGGAGTAAATCCTTACACCCCGGAACGCTAACATGTCCCCAAAAAAATTGACTATTTCAGTAGGGAATACATCTTCCAACCATTGATTTTCAGGGGCTATGTTAAACTTCGGGAGGGTACACCTTTCAAATGATTGAGTTTCCAGGCCCTTTGGCACGTTCCCCTTCTTCTCCCAAGCACAAACCTACCTGAATGGTTTGAGCTAAGGGAGAAAAAATTCCCGGTGGACTCCATGGAGTTTGGTCGCCAAGTTCAAATTGTTTGCTTGTTTTGAGGGAAATGTTTTCTTTTGGAACACATGATGATCATTCTTGCATGAAACTCGTGAAATGTGTTTTTTATATCTTTGAACAAATCGGATTTGGATGGATTTGGGATATAATCATCCTACAAATACCTATTTGTGTGAGAGTAGAGCTTAGGAGTTTATCGGCTGATTTAAATCAACGTACCATTTGCTTCGTGGTTCCCCTCACAAGCATAGTGGTTGAGAACAGGTTGAAATCCTGTTCACTGCTTGGAGCATCCCGGGTGCCTCATGATTGGACCAGCATCAACATGTACCAGCGATCTGTTTTTGTAAGATTCATCATGGCCTTCGGGAATTACCAATGTAGAGAGTCAGAATGGGATAGCCTATAGTAGGATTTGTCTACAAATATACATGGAGCCCAAATGAATTCGGAATGGCCTCCTGTTGTTAACAAATTCAGCCACTTCTGTTACAAATATATCCAATATTAAGATTGACAATTGATTTTATTTGGCAACAAATTTAAAGCAAACATGGCAAATAAATACAGTAAATCCAATTTGTTGCAGTTTAGACAGGGGTCATAAACCAAAATAAGTATTAGGAGACCTCCGTCATTCTGGAAAGAAAAACAACTGCTACAATTCCCTATCTTTAAACATGAATCAGAAGACACCTGGCATTGGAGCGTGAAGTACCCCAGTTGTTCAAACATTCCATACGTAGCCTCAAAACAAGTACCTGAACATCCGCTGATGGCACTGTGTTTTTGGCAATTTTTGTTGCACCACTTGATTTGACCATCTCATATCTTACACAAGGATTACTTTTTGTTTGAAAAAAAAACAGCGGCTTTTCATTTTAGCGTGAAAAACAACAACCTAAGAACAAATAATAATATACAGTATCAGAAAACTCACACAAAGATTACTTAAACTGCCAACGAATCTTACACCCCGGAACACTAACATGTCACCTAAAAAGGGACTATGTCAATAGAAAATACATCTTCCCAACCATTGATTTTCAGGAAACGTGTTAGTTTTCCGGGGAAGAAAACAAACCCCACCAAGAAAAACTTCAGAGTTCAGGACTTACCCTTAGTGTGTTTTCCCTACATCCACACCAACTGCTGGTCTGGACACTTCCTCCACGAGTGACAAATCCACAGCCTTGGGTGAACTGCGAAAGTCACCATGGACGTGGAATCTAACAAGGTGAGCCCCTACTGCTTATGATTGAGGTTATAAATCCTGAAAGTAGGGTTATAACCCCAGTTACCCACTTGTAAGGCCATTGATAGGTCTTGCCATTCCCTATGTCGTTTTTTTTTTGATGTTCCATCGAGTTCAGGTGTTTCAGGCATCCGCTCGATCCGTCTACCTGAGCCTCTATTCCACTTTGTTATCTACTCTCGTCCTTGTTCAGATTTTTTTTAAATGAACGGTCAGTTCTGAAATCTTTTTCTATGGATGATTTATATGGAAATCCTATGAAATCCTGATTAAAGTGGATGATTTGGGGATACCACCATTTTCGGAAACACCCATATGTAGCATCATTTGTTAGCTCTGTCTTCAGGTGCTTCACTGGCCCGAGCCCAAGGACCACGAACCCTCGAGGTCACGTGACCCGACTGCCCGATCCAAGGGGGACAGACCCACAGGCAGCGTAAATGTCCAGGCTAGTTGGTCTTTGCTCAGTTCTTCAATATGTTATTTTTGTTTTGGGTGTCTAATCTCTGTCTATCTGGCCCTCTATTCCTTTTTTGACCTTCTCTTGTCCTTGTTCAGATTTTTGTTGTATGAAATGAATGGTCAGTTCTGACATCCGTTCCTATGTGGCATCATTTGTTAGCTCTGTCTTAAGCTGCTTGTCTTGCTCTACGACAGCAGGCCATTTGTTGGGGGGATTGGATTCCCTTACTAAAAACGTCTCGTTTTTTTGCGGTGACCAACTGGAGGTGAACGGTGCTGCCAAAGCAACGGCCAAACATGCGCCACCTCCTGGTTGAAGCCGCCATCCTCACGACCGAAATGGTCTTGAAGCCATGAACATATGGGTAAGCATACCGCTCCTAATCTGGATCACATCCGTAGGGATGCCATTACCAAGTGGATCCATGAATGGTGTACAAATTTAGATCTACATATTATATATAATATTTGTAAATAGAAGTATTAATATAAATAGAAATATGTCTGTATTTATAAATGTATTTGGTATATTCATACTTGAATATACCTACACTTACCAGAAACCATCGGGAACTAAGTACAAAAGGGTCATGCTGAAAATGAATTCCATGTTCATTTTCTCTGTGGTGTAAAGTTTAGTTTGCCTTTTTGGTAATTTAACCATCATTTTGAGGGGGAATATCCTCAAGTTGCTGAACCCACAATCGAAACTCATAGCTATTGCACTGGTTCTATATATATATATATATATATATCCCATAGCATCCATGTACGGTATATTTACCTACATTTACCATAAAATACAACCCAATGTAGGTAAATGCACTATACATTGAGTGTCTGGGTATATATATATATATATGTATACATAGATATTAGGCCAATGACGACGCACATTCGGTTTCCAGTTTGTACCTGCATATACTTCAACCACCGCCCCTCAAGTCCCACTGGCTACATTACCCAAACAAACAAATCGGATGAAATTCTGCTTAGGCCCTAGTCAAAACCACCCCTCTCTTTCTTGCGGATCAACAGTTGGAGCTTAGACTTCATCCATTTTGAGACAAACAAAACTCTCCAAATGCAGTACGAAGGACTCCGAAGGACTTGTCTTTTAGTTCCAATTCTCCAGCTCTGAAAGGTTGGAGAAAAACCATCTAAGAAAATGGAACATCCATAAATCCAATCCATAAATGCTTGAATACCTTGCACCTACCCGTGTCCCAACATTTATTACCTTTTATAGTAGGGACCTAAACCTTCATTTGTGGAATCCTGGGGTCAGTGGATCAAATGAATACCTCACCTGAGCAACAAAAGTCGACCCAAAAGAGACGTAAGACTAATGCCTACCCCTCGTGACTGGCTGGAGATGGAAAAACAACAAGTTCATTTTGGCCCGTTTATTCTAGCTTTATATGCTCTATCCCATACCATCCATGTAGGGTTTATTTACCTACATTTGGCTGATTTTTCATGGTAAATGTAGGTAAATGTACCATACATGGATTGTTTGGGTATGATAATTCCTCAACCTCAAAAAATTAGGTTATTTCAGAAGGATTCTGCTGATTCTTTGTTCCAGCGATTCGGAGGTTTCCATCAAGTCGAGCTCGCAATGTCAAAGACAAACATGTGAAAACCACAAGGATGTCCCAACAGTAAATCCATCTAAAAATCAAATTCCATTTTAAGAAGTTTGCTGGATTTTAGGGAACTAAAGCGGTACAATTCCTCTGTCATCCCAAAGTTGGATTGCTTGTACTAAACCTGAAAAACCTTGACAGAAATCAGCCCGGGAAATTCGGAAAGTATCGTGACCTGAAGTCACTCTTTCGAGACTTCGGAATGCATAGTAATAATACAAGCAGTGTTTGGCCCATTGGATTTTTTGCTGTGAGTCTTTGTTGCTACCTTCATCTAACACTAAAAACGCTACTCAGAATGATTATATGACCACCATTGTCCCCATGATAAGGCCTTATTTCATTTTGTGATGACCCACTTTTTGTGGGGGGCGGAGCCTAGATTTACATGTTTTTTTTTCCCCCAAAGTGTCGAAAACCAAGCCTGCGGTACAGTTGTCTGGCTCATCATCCTGGAAAAACGTGGGGACATGTTGAGATATGAGGCATTGACGCGAATTCAATACTAGTTACCATGGGAACCCACAACCTTCATTTTTAGGGGTTATAACCCATATATTGGGGGTGTAAAACCTTCATTTTTCATGGTTTTGGGGTCCCAAGGTACTAGTTGGTGCTTTCAACCCAGCTGAATATTATTCGCCAAATTTAATCATTTCCCCAAAGAGCTATGAACATGAAATATATTTGAGTTGCCACCACCTAGATAGAATGTGACGGTATTGAACATCCAAAGCCGACTTTACTGCATACCTTTACTTCTCGACCACTCAAAAAGTGCAACAGTTGAGATTGACACCATGGACATTGAACAATCATTGTGCGAAAAAAGGAATATTCAGCTTTGCAATTTTGGGGTTTTGATGGTATGTAACATACATGATAGACATTGATAAACGGTCATGTTCACCATACTTCCTCACTGAAAACTTGGTGCTTTGTATTCTATCCCATCATCTTTGCAAAGAGGGTTTTTACCACGAAACTTCCCGAATCGTCCCCGCCTCATCATCATCATGATCATCCTCCTGTGGTGGCCAAATGCGAACAAGGTGTGCTCATACTGTCTAAGAGAACCCCAACATACCCCCTGGAGCATACCCCAGGCCTCCCCAAACCCCCAAATGAAAGGAATTCCTTCATAAACTGTTGGTTCTGGGTCTGGGGTATGTTCCAGGGGCATGTTGGAAAATTCTTAGATACTGTCATACCCTTGATGAACAAACTCTGCTTTTGTCCGTCTCATTGGGATGAACAATATTGCCCCTGGCCTTATGACAAGAAATCTGACATTCGGTTTCGGTAGGGTCTAAAATGTATTTTTGGTTAGGGCTCAAGTCACAGCTCCTAAAATTAGTGCTTGAAACCCTAGCAAATCGGAATAGTTCTGTAAACTAGATCACTGAAATGGTATGATAGGGACCACACGTTTTTTTAGCATGTCTAAAACTCAAATCATCAAATTTTAGAGGTCAATCACGAAAATTCATACACAATCACATTAGCCAAATGGGTTTCATCACGTATTTTCTCGAGGTTGGTTAGTCTTCTATCCTACAGAAAACTGTTGTGAAAAAAAGCAACATCATTGTGGGATATGCCCTAAAACATGAGACACCACGAAAAAACACCAACCTGAAAACCATATTTATTCACATCCAATTCACATCCAAAGCATTTCATAAACATCCAATCTTGATCATTCAAATTTCAAATCTTGCAACTTGCAACATCTAAAAATATTCTCTAAGATCTATATACAACTCCCTCCCTTCAAAAAAAAACAACAACCCACATGAAACAGGGCTGTTACTTGTACTTTGGGGCTTTTCCCTATCTGAAAACTCTGCGTAGACTCACGATTTCAATCAAGCGAAGCTCAGCCGTTGACTCCCGTTGACCGTTGACCGTTTCAACGCCTCTAGGGCTGGACCCCCAGAAATACGTAAAGGAAGCCAACCATTCATCTTGGTCGCAAAACTCGGTGGACTCCTTAGACGGTTGTTGTTGTTGTTGTTGTTGTTGTTGTTGTTGTTGTTGTTGTAGGTGAGATTGGGTGTGTTATTTTTTTTTTGTGGGTGAAGTTTTGTTGCAAGATGGACCAAGATGTATAAGAATAGTGTGAAATACACATAAATATAGTCATATCATATGTATGTTAGGTATATTTGGGCATGTTTCTTTCACTCTGAACCACTCTTAGTAGCCTGTTTTTGGAAAAAAGGCGCGGTGAACACCAATAGGTTCGATGGTGGATGAAGTGGATTTTGCTATAAAATACACCAAATGATGGTGATCTAAATATAAATGTATATAATATATATATATATATGCATATTCAAGTATCTAAATGTGTCCATTGAATTACTTAGATTTGCTTAAGGATGATTCAATAATAAAATATTCCCCAAACCTAATGGTGATTGACCATGGTGGAAAGTAAAACACCACCTTAAACAAACCAAAAAGGTAAATGTTTACGGGTCTTAACGGGACAGTTGGGAAGAAATCCCCTCGAACAAAGTCGTATCCAAATCCGACTTAAAAGGTAAAGTATCTGAAAACGGAAAAGGGGGTGCGGTATGACGGTATTTGCAGGCAAATGGACGGCTAACTTTTGACAGGAAGCTAAGAGATTCAACTTTTGTTGAGCAACATGCCTGTCTTGAAAGAGAAGTCAAACTCACATTATGCTTTTAATGCTCCCCAATTTTTGTTTAAAGATAGAACCCTGCAAAAATGATTAGTTTCCCCCCAAAAAGGAATACCCTCCAGGAAAACTAACGTATCCCACAGTTGGAAAAGGAAAATCATCTTCAAAAAATGACTTTTCAGCGGGATATGGATTCGTTCCCAGGAGGGTATATCATCATTAAATTCACATATCATAAGATCATCAGATAAAACCCTGGAAAATGATGGAATTTCCAAAAAAGGAATACCCTCCAGGAAACTAACGTATCCCACCTTTGGAAAAGGAAAATCATAAAAATCATCTTAAAAATTGACTTTGAAAAGGGGATACTGTTAGTTCCCAGGAAGGTATCATTTTTGAAGGCTTCCTTCAATCTCCAAAACCCCCAAAATCCCATGGAGGTTTTTCAAAAAAAAAATCCAGCGCCAAAGAGCTCGGTCGGCTCTTCGGGCTGAAAAAATCCACAAATTCTTCGGAAAGATCATGATGAGCGGTGAGCAACAAGTTGTTAGGGTGGTAGAAATTGTATGTGTTGCCGGGAGTAGCCCCAAAGAAAAAACCATAAATCATTACCTGGCCTTTGAGGCCCAAGTAGTGGCTTAGGTTTTTTAAAGGGGATAAAAGAATACACCCCCGAAATTTAACATGGAACCTGAAAATGATGGTTTCCAAAAGGAATCACCTTTTCCAGGGACTTCTTTTCAGGTTCCATATTAAATTTCAGGGGTGTAGGTTGATTAATAAATGTGACAACCTAACAACTAGCCTATTGTACAAATTTATATAAATCTAATTATCGGTTTTTCAGCAGGTTGTTAGATTGATCAAAAAAATGTCCTATAGATCATTTTCATGTTCTAAATTGTCTTTGCTTTGCTTTAGAAATCATCTTGACACGATTGGATACATGAAACATCTCTCACCGAACTATACGACTTTGAACAGGGGGTCATTATTTTATCCAAACACTGCATTACCAAAATTGTACCCTAAGTGCAAAGATTTGCATTGTTTGATCCCCTCCAAAAAATGGTTACCTTAATGACCCCTGTTCAAACAAACCATGCATCACCGACAGGGTTTCCCCGACAGTTTGGTCACAGCATTTGGACCTCTGGCGGATTTTTATGGCCATTGAAAGGGGGATATCCGTGGATATGTCAGGGAAAAACACTCGAGGTGAAAAGAAATAGTCACTAGCAGGGGGCCTCTGTTCATAAATAATATATATATATACGTGTATATACAAATATATATACACATAGAAATAAACATATGTATATATCTATATAATATTTGAACATTATGTACATATACCCTATGGATCCAAGTACGTACTGAGAAGATACTTTAGCCCCCAAATCGTACCCTAAGTGCATTCCAAGCACCTACTTGAATCTATAGGGATATTAGACTTCAAGATCTTCAACTTACTTCGCGTCTTTTTGCAAGAGTTTATCAATATGTATTCCTAGTATACTTGTCACCGCAATTGGCGTGCAAATTCAAGAAAACACCAAGGTTTCTCTCCTCGTGATTTTTCACCATTTCCTTCCCCACACGTGAAGGATCCAGGATTCCCACACAGAAAGCACCGAAATAAAGACAGGAAGTGATTGAAAACCAACCAACGTCTGTCGAGAAATAGTCTCTACAAAATACAAATTCCATCAAAGTCCTTATTCATCTTGAGCTACTCTCCCTTGCTGAATCTGTTCTGGCCAAGACCCTACCTGGGCAGGAAGCTTCTGAGTTTACTCTAAAATCATCTCAAAACCAGTTTCATATTGGTTCAGGAGGTCAATGAATAAAAAAGGTCAACCATTTTCATGATGGGTTTGCAACCACCCATAGGATCCATAGAAAGGGTATATGATTTACCTACATTTGGTCAATTTATATGATACATGTAGGTAAATGATACGTGGATCCTGTGAAATATTGTCAATGCTTCATTCTTTTCCCTCACTTTCTTGACACCTAAACAGCAATGTCAAGCCCTCCACAGCCCCGTCAAGCCGGCATCCCCTACACAGTGAAAAGAAGCACATGGTATCTTCGAAGCACACCTGGAACTCCCAAGCAACGGCTCACAGGTTCCTTCAACCCCAAATCACCACTGCTAGAACCAACAAAATATGAACATGGAAATTGATAATGCTATAGTCGGGCACGGGTATATAATAAGCAGAAATCCTGCAGTGCCAGCAGATGCCCGCAAATTGCAAATTTCACCCCAGTCATTCAGCAGATTGCTCATTTCTCCCCGTTCAATGCTACCCAAAAAATCATCAATTTTCCACTGGCAGCTCTGTGAAAACTCCCAAACTTCAGAAGGGACGCAGCTGGGATTTCCATGTCTGACGGACGGCTGGGACCCAATGGGACCCAATCGCCCATCCTCAAACCTGGAAGGAACATCTACACCAAGGATTCATGGACCAACTGGCAAAGGGGAAAAAATACCCTCCCTGAAACTACCAACAAATCCAATCTCCGGCTTCAAATGTATGGCAAAAAAGGCTACTTGTAGTTGATCTAGTTGGTGGTTGAACCAACCCATTTGAAAAAAATATTACTCAAATTGGACATCATCCCCAATTTTCGGGCTGAACATAAAAAAAAACTTTGAAAACCACCACCTAGTTACCTAGTTGTAGTTGAAATGCTATTTTTTTTGGGGGAGGGGTATCCAAAAATTTTCGTTTCGGTTTTCCCCAAACGTTTGGGGGGATGGATGGATGTATCCGTACCTCCTGTCAAGGGGGGCTTTCCACGGCTGCCTCGCCTTCCCAGGTAAAGGTCCCGTCAAATCTTGACGACCACCGCCTTAGTGTGATGTGATGTATGGAGTTTCCCAGCCATGATCCCCCGAAAAAAAGGTGGGATCGGTACGTAGTATAGCATTTTTGGTATCACCCAATTGGCAATATTGTAATATATGCCACTTATATATACCACTTATATAGTCCTTGCCTTCTGGTGGGTTATATGCTACCTACCTACCACCTTTTATGGGAAGCAGCAAAAAAGCATTGACTCCAGGCAATCCCAACTATGGAAGGATTCCCGGCTTACAGCCTGTTGGGAAGGGTTGGTTAAGGGGTGTGTTCCAGTTCGGTGTTTTGAAACAACCTTAGATTGAAGGTCTCGCACATAGGTAGGTTTTCGAGTTAGTTGAACCATCCATCTGCAAAATATGCGCGTCAAATCAGATCATCTCCCCAGGTAGGGGTAAGAATAAACACATATCTGAAACCACCACCTAGTCTTTTGTTTGTAAAGATGACTGGAGGTTAATCAAAGTCATATTAGATCTCCCAAACCGTGTTCTTTTTTATCCCACCAGTAACTGCTCCCCCAAATCACTGCTGGAATTTGTTGAAATCAACAAAATCCTGGAAGTTGGAATTATACTCACTAAAGGATTTTTTCATCCAGGTAACCTCTCTGGCCCACTCACTCCCTAGCTACATGGCGGGTTCCCATCTTCACTTGACTATGAAAGACTTGGAGACTTCTCTTTGTTCAGTAAATCATGAACCCGCCACCCTGGCATCTAAGTGGTGGTTCTTAGATATCAATTGGCTCCATAAAGGGCAATGAAACCAAACCTGTTTGAATGAATACTTCAATGTAATAAATAGGTCGTCACCTCGAAGATACTGTTGATGGTTCAGAAATCCAGCTAACCACCTGCTAGCTTTGAAACCTTATGAAAAATGGGATATTCATGGATATTCTCCATATCAACTGGTGATCGCCCGATTTCTGAACCATCACTCAGTAGCTTTTTCAACACATCCCAATAATTTGGGGAGGTTATATCATCTCACCTAAAGGTCGGGACTGGGTCCGGGTGAAACCAAGTAGATGCAAATGGTTTGGTTTTTTAGGGCTTGTAATTTTCACCAACTCCCATAGGAATTTCGCACATCAAAAAAATCCTCTGGGAATTTCTTCAGAGAGTGGGGTTTTTTAACCCACAGCATACAACTTACCCACTGAAACGCCCTACAACCCACGTGGATTAAACCTAGCCACCGAGAGAGAACTGATTGGATTCTTAAAGCTACCAGCAACTCCACAACAATATACGGTGTGCTATCTGCTTGGGGTGCAGCAAAAAACACGTCGAAGAAACGGATCGGAGCTTCAGATTATGCGGTAGTAAACCAACATGGAAACCAAACTTAACTAAAACAGATTTTGGACACAATACATTTGAACACCCAGCCACCTACTACAATATGTATAACCCAACTACAAATACATATAATATGTGTTTATATATGTTGTGTATGTCTTTTTTTCTCTCCGCTTCGCAAAGATGACTCGCGAAATCTCATGGACTTGACCCATGCCATGAAGGTGAAGCGTTTCCAGAACCAGGCATGTTGCGCCTGAACGATCCAGCGAGCCGGCTGGCTGTTGGGTGTAGTTTTCGAGTATTCATGGGATGGGATGAAGGGATTGTCATGGTAGTAAACTAGTTGGAGTGGTGGTTGAACCAACCCATTTGAAACATATTAGAGTCAAATTGGGAATCTTCCCCAATTTTCGGGGTGACAATAAAACATATTTGAAACCACCACCCAGTCATGGTAGTTAATCTTGAAAGTATGCTTTAACCATTGCCGAAAATGTGACCAATGGGTAACCACTACAAAGATGCGGTTTAACTCTTACAAAAAATGTGGTGTTAGTAAACCGTTGCACACCTGAAAAGGATCGATGGTCCGATCGCCACTCCCATGTATTGGTTTATATCATGGCCCCATGCTATTCGCCACCGAACTTGGGGGTGGTGATCTCCGTCTACTACTTTCGCTATGGTGTTTTTGAGGCCTTAGTCCCATAGCAAAGGTGGTGGCATTGGGGGGGTTTCACGCCCCTCACGATTGTATATGTTGGGAGGTGTGGACGGTCAGAATAGAAGAAACATATTGAAAAAAGAGAGACATATTTATGGAAATTTGGGTTTCCCTTTTCAATAAGAAAATCTTGCAAGCAAATTGGAAGAATTTGCGAAATGATTTTTTAACAACCACTAGTTGTAAGCCGGTCCACCACAACCGTTTCTGATCGATCGAGTCTGCATGAGTCAAATGACACCGAAGATCAGTCGGATTCGTCTGTGAAATAGAACATGAACACATGTTGAACTGCGTTTTTTCTAGTTGGTGGTTGAACCACCCCTTTCAAACATATAGTCAAAATGGGAATCTTCCCCAAATAGCAGTGAAAATAAACAACATATTTGAAAGCACCACCTAGTTTTGGTGTCTCTCCGAAGACATTCCTTGAAAAAAAACAACAAAAAAGCAAGACCCAGCTAGTACCCCAGTGAACCTTCAATTCGGCGGTTTGATTCAAGGCCGGCAAAATTTCAAAGCTCAAAAAAAAGTCGCTCCCCAAAAACCACCACCCACCCACCCCCCTCAAAAAAAAAAACAGATCCAGCCACACCTGTGCAACTGCACCCTTGCCATACTCTGGAAACAACTTCCAGAAAACTGCATGCTGTTCCCCCACACCTGAAAAAGAAGGTGAATGGACTTGGGGAACCAACATCATAGGATTGGTCTTCCCTAGATGTTTTGCCAGCATCTGAAAGAATTGTGAAGGCCATGACGGTTGCCGGTTGTGCCCGGAACAGTTGATCTACAACCATGGCGGCAGGGGAAGAAAAATCATACAGAATTCAGCCATTAAAATATCAGAAATATATCCATATTTGCAACACAAGTGAAACTGCCTCACTGTTATCCCATGATTTACAGGGTTTTAGCACCATCCCATGTGGTGAGCCTGGGATTTCTTCTATCCAACAGTAGTTCACTATCCTTCAATCATTCCACAGGTTCAGTGTAAAACCACGGTGGGAGCTGGCAACAGGATCACCCGCGGAGGTGAAATTTCCAGGAATTTCCTGCCCAACTAAGATACTTAAGTTCCTTAGATGATTGGATTTTAAGGTTTCAGGGGCCCCAACTGGGCTTTGTAGTTGGGTCGCTTTTTGTTGATGCTGTGGCAGGTAACGAGCCATCTTCCATCTCATCATCCCCTTTCTCTGCCCAGTCACTGCATGTCAACTGCGCCTGAAACAAGCAAGAATAGAGAACCACCAAAGCAACAAGATCCCATCCCATTCCCATGCCATGGAAATCCTGCTTCATCACATTATAGGGAATTTCACTTATTGGGCAATGCCACAATCCCAAGAAGTTCGCAGATAGGATGCGAATCTAATCCTTTCTGGGCCCGGGGATTTTGTGATCTTCCTTGCGATAAGACAACTAGGGTCAACTAGTCACCTGTTGACATGTGCAATATGTACATCATACATCGATGTGCCAACCCTTGGCGAAGTTCCCCAAATAGTGTGCTTGGACGAGTTTTTGCCTTGAAATTTTCGAGTGAGGAAAGAGTTTCTTTGAGAAAGTAATCGGTCCCACTAAATCATATTAAATGACTAATCATGTCCTGTTGGCATAATGATGCAAATGTATCTCTACAAAACTCCTACTGAATATCATGAGTTTCATCTAAAACTCATGTTGTTACACTAAAACACATCAATGATATCACTTCTTTTGCCTTTTACAAACGCTGTTGCTTTTCTACCCGCAATTCACACCTTTTCGCATCGACTTCATCTTTTTCTTTACCCCACCTGGGCTGAGAGAAAGTCCCAGGTCTTTCTTGATCGTAGCTGTTGATGCCAAGCATCTAAAGCGAGGTGCAACCGCCTGTCAACACCCCCAGCTACAATACTAGGGTGTCCATGGAAGTGATGGTAGCTGGTTGGTAAGTTGGTGTTTTTTCCCGTAAATCCATTTACTATGTACCATTGACATCTCGAAACCTCATATGTGCTTTTGGAAGTGTGAGGTTCAAAAATTGCTTCATGGACAAACTCTCCCATCCAAAAAACGATCGAGACTCGACAGGCAGGTTCCTAAATTTGCATTAGCTACTTGGAGGATCATCCCAGGTATCGTAAGTAGTTAGGATCACCCCCATTTATGAGCCATTTAGCCCATTTGGAAGGGGATTAAGCCTACTTAGGGGATTACTAAATGGGATGATCCTCCAAGTAGAATCGGTCAAAGGAAATTTATAAACTCAATGGCTTTGGGCATGGATTCCGGCATGGACCGCGAGTCGGATGAGAATGGCCTCCCCAGGGAACTGGGCGGGGCGTGGTTTTTGTCGCCCCTGTAAATGGATCTTTTTGAGTTCTGATGCCCGAAAATGCCCTTTCAATCCAAAGATTCGATTATATAAATGATATATAGTATATGTAGATATTTTTCCCCTTGAATTCCTGTCAACCCATTTGGAAGAACCATTCCCCCAGTCCTCAACTACCGAACCTTGGCATAAACTGAATAAACTCGTGACGTCACTCAAGCTTCCTTCTCCCCTTTTTCATCCAACATCACCAGCTCTCCAAATATTTTCATCGTTGGCGCAACGAAGAAACACCACCACACTGCAGTCAATGGTGCATTTCTCTTATCCTATGTTTCTGTCTTGGCAAACTTTCAGAATCGCAAAATCGCTGACAGCTTCTCTAGTTTCCAGAAAATTGCATAGGTCCCTTGCTGCAAATTTGAATGGGGCTGCATGCGAGGAGAAAATCTCAAAACTATTAACACTCAAAAAGCTGTTGCTTGTTGGTTATTTTTGGTGATCACTGTTGTTTTTTTTTCTGGAATCTGTGGTGCCAGACCTAGCAGGATACCCTGAGGTTGCCCTTTCAGGTTGCCTTCTTTCACCACATGGTCAGTTTTTGTGAAGATTCAGGTTTGTCATTGGCATGGGTATTTTGAACCATGGCCACTCTTGCTGTCTAAACTTATCTCACATTAAGAAACACAACACAACATATCAACATAGAAGTGCATGAAACAAGAATAGAAATGGAATCTGATAGAAATATCCACAAACAAATGAAAAATTATCAACCCATCATCTCAAGTGCAAAGACAAACGTCTTGAGTATCCAAAAAAAATCAAGATGCAGCAACATGGCAACAGGGCATGGGTCCTGTTGAAACCTGAACCCCCCATGGGCCAAGTTGATTGATTCACTGCTTCTTTGAAGCAACTGGCAAAAACATGACATGTCTCAGTGTCTGGGTCGCATGGATTGGATGAAAAAAAATATGCTGCGAATCGAGGGCCTAGGGTATGTATTTCAGCAACATATGGGTGTTTCCAAAAATAGGGCTACCCCAAAATGGATGGTTTATAACTATGGAAAACCCTATTAAAATGGATGATTTGGGGGTACCATTATTTTTGGAAACATCCATATTATTCTCATGAGCCTGGAGCGATTGCATGAAAACCGGTACATATAGTGAAATTGTTAACAGTATTTGGTCCCCCTTCCACATGATCCAAACAAAACAGGTGCCTTTTTTTTCACTGTTCAAATTAAACACATCCCCCTAAAAAATATCAAGAACTGCTGAGAGTCACTAGAAATCTATGTATTGGAAAATATAAAAACCACTGACTTCATAGACTGCTAAATAAAAACAAGTATTACTGGTTGGTGGTTTCAACCCATCTGAAAAATATTAGTAAAGATGGGAATCTTCCCCAATTTTCGGGTGAAAATAAACAATATTTGAAACCACCACCTAGAGTATATATATAACAAGTTGTGTATGTTTGCTATGTCCATTTCTTAGATTTGCTCCATATTCCCCAAATCACAAATGGTGATTTACCATGGTAGCCAGTACAGGTGGTCCCCTCCCAGTTATAAATGGAGTTATAACCTAAATGGCCTTATAAATGGGTAACTGGGGTTATAACTCCACTTATAATACTGGCAGGGGCCCACCTTGTAGAACGTAAAAAACTACCTCAAACAAACAAGTCATCATTTGTGATATCTTTCTCCCCATGTAACCATCATCCATGCAATCCATCACCATCTACAAAGAAAAAAACAGTGAGCAGTGTCTGCTAAACACAACACATACCAGAACCCCATATGTGCTCTTGATGTATAGAATATTTCCCTACATTTGGCGGCCAGTTTTTGAAGTTCCTGATGTAGGATGGGTGACATGTATGGTATACCTACCTACTAACCAATCCTCACATGGATCCGTCGGATGAGGATCTTTTCTTCATTCAAAAGGTAGGTTCATGCTGCTGTTCAGGTGAGGAGTCGTAGAGATATCAGCTGCACCCCATAGGATCCATGGGATGAACGGCATATTTACCTACATGAATGGCTAAAATTTATGGTAAATGTATAGGTAAATATACCATACATGGATTCTATGGGCACAGATAAATTCTATTGATATCACCTAAGTACTGACTTGAAGGATGCCATATGGGATCCCAGTTATTTTACGGTATTTTCAGGTTAATTATCATGGTTTATTGGTTTTCGTCCCTGATCAGGATCGGGTTGTTTTGACCCCTGGGACAACGGCCTAAATGGTCTTTAAATGGAGGTTAATGACCACTTACTAATTGGGGATGATCCCCAAGTACACATGGATCCTGGTTCGTCTTGACCTTCACATTTCTATAAGAGTCATCGAAAGGATGATTCGGTCATAACTGCTTCAGCTGCGAAACAGAAAAGCCAACCACCCTTTGGATGTGTAAAAACTCTGTGACGCGAGCCGGTTTGAAAAAAAAACAACTGCCTAATTGAGTAATGGAACGAATTTATCTCCATCAAGATCGAGTATCTGGTTGCCTAGCAGCTACTCACAGGGTGGAACCCAAGTCGGACCCAACTGCATGAATTTCAAAATGTATCCTATAGTGATTCAAACTGACCAACTTTTAACCCCCGAAAATGGAGGTCACCTTTCCAACAACAGACTTTGAGTGAGTACGGGTCTGGTTTTCACTCACTCACTCACCATCCCAAAAAGGTCATTAAAGAAGGTATGTTTTCCTGAAATACATGTCGGGTCGGCTGCCTTTTAAAGTTGGAGCTGGAAAAATTTGGGGTCAACAAAGGCAGGTTGTGATGGTTGTGTCTGTTGCATTTCCGGCGTGCCTTGCCTTCAGCCGACACTTTTCTCAACCACCATCTAAGCAAAATTCCACGCCCCAAAGGCAACCAGGCAACACACGGCGGCCATCTGTTGCTTGCCACGGCCCGGCCGGGCTCCAAAGAGCCAAAAATTCCTTTGGGGCTTTCGCCTAACTGTCCGAAAACGAAGTGCCTTCAAAATATTCGACGGTTCCATCCTCCCATGTGGCCAATATACCACCTTTCTTTTGCGTTCTGTATGTGCCTCTCTTCACTAAAAGCCTCGGCTCCCGTCCGACCCAACGGTTTTTCCACGGGTCAAACCCTCAAGATGTTGTTTTGGAGACCGAAAAACCGAAAGATTTATCAAATTTCAAGCCGAAAAGTTGTGCTTACAAACGATCAATTGGAATAAAAGGAGCTACAAAATGTACAGATATGTACAGCTAGTGTGTGTTATTACATTTATAGTAAGTAAATCATAGCAGCAAACAGGTATATTTTATTCTTTTGAAATACCCAAATATGTTTCCACCATGGAAAGGGGACACAGAGAATCCCAAAGAAACCTTCTAAAAAAACACTGGACAATGTCTGACTAAAGGCTTGCTAACCAACGCCTCATCTGAAACTGTGAGTTACAACTTGGAAAACATCTTTAAACATCATGAAGCTTTTCATGCACGTTCATGTAGTGATTCGCAACCAAAAACCAGTAGACAAAGGAGGGATTTGCTTCTGCTGCCTGGTTCTTGCTGCCTGCAAATGGGAGGTTTAAGATTCCCACGAAACCAAGCTATAACCGAGTTGGTGGTTGAACCACCCCTTTTGAAAAATATGCTAGTCAAAATTGGGTTCATCTTCCCCAAAGTTCGGGGTGAACATAAAACAATACTTGAAACCACGACCTAGTAACGCAAAGAGGTTTTCAGAAGTTCCCCACTTAGAAGGGATAACATCCGATCGGATCCTCGTCCTACTTGAAAGTCGATAGTAACAACATGTTGCATTCACTTGGACACTTTGCAAAGCCCCGAAAAATGCAAGGGTTTACACAAATCACAGAATTGCTGAGTAGGTTGACCTAAGGTTGTAACTCCCAGCAGCGATAGTGACAGATTATGTTCCATTATGTTACCCTTGAAAAAGCAAACAACATGCAATGGATGAAGGGGGTTGAAACAAGCCATACTTGGTTTAAGCATGTAGGAGCACATTCCTTGAGATTGGCGAATGACTGCTTCTTCACTACATGTTTCTTGGGTTGGATACGGTCGGTTTCAAGTGATACGCCACCAACCCACCAACCCACCAAGGTCCTTTAGGTTCCACCCTTGGGCCGTTGACTCGCTGAAAAAAAATGGCGTGCCATCATGAAAGCATCAATTTGTTTCGGCTGAACTTAATCCAAATTTTCCGCCATAGAGTTTTGTGAGTTTATGAATTTGGTATTCTTAAGTCTTACTACGCCCTTTTTTAAGTTGGCTGGTCTTGAATTCAACCCTCTCCAGGTGATTTTTAAGCCGTGGCCCAAATTTATCCCCGATCATTGGAGGTCATGTTGAACTCACCATCCCAAAAAAGGTCACGAACTGAATCATCCGACAAGGCTGCTGTTTTTTTTCCAATGCACCAAAAAATTCCAACCAAAAAACATGTTGAATCTTTGAATCACCAGGGGCTGTTGTTTTGTTTTTTCCATGGCAAATTCCCAACCCCACCCCAAAAAAATGGACAAAAACCAAGTTTCGGTCCCTTCAACTCTTTCTTTGCAAGGCTGGCAGGATCAAAGTTTGTTCGCCACAAAGAGCAAGTGCCATCCTGTAGCACATGCAACCTGCCACAAGGAGCCACACAGCCACCCCCCCTGGGTGGATTTCGCTGAAAATTTTCTTTCTTGCTGAGGGTAAGGGAAGAAAAACACAGGACACTCAACACACACACATAAAAAGCACACAACCAGTTGTTAGATAAGTTTTTGGTCAATAGAGAACCATGCGCAATATCTGATACACCTCTGAAGAAGAAAATTCAACTGTAAAAATATGGATTTCTCAAAAGGAATGAATCTCATCTTCCTCGGGTTCTGACGTTGTTGTTCCCAGTTGCTGATGGAAGCAAGACATGGTGTGAGCGGTTCATCTCAAGTTCTTCATCACCAAGTACCCACAGCATCCGTGTATGGTATATCTACTTACACTTACCATAAAAATCAACCAAATGTAGGGAAATGTACCATACATTGGTCCTATGGGAAACGGATTGTAATTATAAATCATATATATATATATATACACATACATATCATGCCTTTTCGCACAAAACTTGAGCTTTGCAACTGGCGGTTTCAAACTTCAAACAGTTTGAACAATGTTCGTCAAATTGGATCATTTCCCCAAATAGGGGTGAAAATAAAAAAATGCTGGAAACCACCACCTAGAAAAGTGAAGTGATATCTCTCAATACAAGTAGATCTGGAAGTGAATCTGGATGTGGTTCCGTTCATATTCAACCACCAAAATAACATCCTTTCGAGGGTGTGGGACCATCATTTTCCTGCCACCTCTTCCCTTACAGTCCTTACCTGCTAAGCTCATGGTGTTTCCCCAAGCCAACAGAAGTTGGATCACTTCAAGAGTACAGTAAATTTGTTTCATACTGTTGATGGTTCAGAAATCCGGCGTTCACCAGTTGAGGTTGGTAGTTTATCCCATTATTTACAAGGTGTTTATTTTTTATATATCCCAGGTGATGCAGGATTTCTTCGATCAACAGTATGAAACAAATTTACAATCCAATCGAAGATATCTTATTGGAAAAATCCAAGAAAAGACTGCCAACAAAAAAAATAAATTCCTTGGACTAGTCCTTTTTTCTATGTGGCAACTGATGGATATTTCTTTCGCAATACCTCCAAATTCAGATTCCCCGGGATGAAGCTACCATAAATACAGCGCAGGTAAGTTGTTTTCGTGACTCTGGAGGTTTGTCTGTAACTCATTTCCATTTATACTGGATGTAAAATGGTTACTTATATACTAAATATAGCCTAACTGTAGCGTTTATCTAGATTTTCCACTTGGCTACTTGACTTACTATATTTATATATATATATAGATATACAGTACAATATGTAGATCTATCTCACCAGTTGGTTAACCTCCATGCCATCCAATCCCATGTTCTCCACGTAACTCATCCACGCTGTAAGTCATGGGTATTTCCTGCACTTGCCCTTCAGCAGAGCACCTCAACGGAATCCAAATTTTGGGATTCCAAATGGCAAAAAAAAGATGTGAAGCATACTGTTGATGGTTCAGAAATCCAGCTAACCAGTTGAGGTTGGTTGTTTATCCCATTATGGTGCAGGATTTTATACATCCCAGGTGGTGCAAGATTTCTGAACCATCAACAGTATAGGTCTAAACAAAACTGCAACCAAAAATGGCTGAAGTCATCATGATTTGGATATACATATCAGAAACTTGGTCCACCTTTGTTCCCTTACATCCAGAACTCCCTTTTTGTTTTGTGGAGAAAAATGGCCGACTCAAAATCCAACTGAATTCAAAACAAGCGTAGTTCCTAAGGGTTTGCCAACTAAACACATCACATATGACTCAGCTGCTTTTATTGCTTGCCCTTTGACAGCATTATAGACACCCTTTGGGTAAACTAACATAAGCAATGACATATCACCATATTCGAACTTCAATCCGGGTCCATGTTCCCATTACTGCATTCGGTTGCAGAAGTGTGTATTTTTTCTTCACAAACACGGCGCACATGAGAACCCACCCCGTTTGATCTCGTTTAGGAGGAAGAGGGAATGGGCAATCCCTATGGATCCAAGGTGTCTGCATTCCAAGCACCAGATCCTTGGATCCATAGGGATATCAATTTTTGCATAATATTTCATATAGATCTTCAAATACACCTACCTTTTTAAGGTGCCGATTTGTTTATCAAAACGCAGCTAAATCAGCAGCCCAGATTCAAATTCCCTGGGCTTCCCAACAAGGATGGGTCCTTCAATGTCTCATCCTGACTATAGTTGCCATGTCTCTCCTGGCAGTTTTTTTTCGGTGTTTTTTTATGTGATTCTTCTAAACTATACAGGACGTATATTTCCACAAAAACATATCACTGCAAAATCACGGAAACTTCGAAATCAGGGAAGGGTTTTCATGACTTTGGAGCACTTTTTAGGTGATCAGTGATGAAACTTGATTCGGTGAGCCGAAACTTGATCATGGTGCTACTATTTTCCTTGTCTTTATGTGGCCCAAACATCAACTTTTGATTTCTGGGACCCGCCGGAGCTTTTTTTGGATTTCTGGGAACGGACCAAAAACCGAACACTTCAGACCTGTGGGGGTAGGTTACTGGTAACTTATGCTGGTCTCGCGCAAGGCGTAGGAAGTTACAACCCCCGTGACCCTTACGCTGAAGCACTGACGGCGGGCAATAAAGGTATCCCTAACTTGCAAAAGGTAGGGATAGTGCTGTTGGAAACAAAAATCATCAAAGACCGTGTATAAACCATGTAAACAATAGAAAAACATCAACGATTTAGTCGGAATTCAACCATCAATAGCGCAAGGACGATTTTT
Source organism: Breviolum minutum Mf 1.05b.01 (assembly GCA_000507305.1). NCBI lineage: Eukaryota > Dinophyceae > Suessiales > Symbiodiniaceae > Breviolum > Breviolum minutum. The sequence goes on along the minus strand of DF241237.1, from coordinate 42,015 downwards.
CCAAAACAACTGTTCAGGTGGCAAAAAGTAAAGCACTTTTGAAATGATTTCAGACTTTTAACTCATCCTCGGTCCTGGAAATCCAGACATCTTGGTTGGTTCAAATAAAAGCTTTAAACAAAAAGTTCAAACGGAGTCGATTTCATGATCCCGTCAAATACTAAGCCGGGTATTTCAACCAGTAGATCAACCACCTTTAGAGGCTGAAAAGAGGAAGTCGTAATATACGAAGTTCAAAGATTTTGTCATGGTGCGAATGACGATTCCTACGATTCCTAGTAGTGGTTTTTGTCTTCAGGCCCCGGGCAAACCACCTACCAAAAAGGCCGCAATGGCACTCAGATTCCATCTTTCATAGATTGGCAAGCACGTTAATGATCAGAATATGTATATATAAACATATCTTTTGTCCAAGGCATGGAATATGCATGGCTGGATTATAGGAATTCAAATCATTTGAAATGATGCATCTCTACTTTGAAAGGTATACATTGTCATTTTATTACCCATTTTGGACTTCAGATCTGAACAGTATGGGAATTTCTCAAAAATATCATCAGCCATCATCAGCCTCCTTCTCATGAACACAAGCACTTCCAGGAAATGGGGTCCCACAATTCTTGAGATATACCCACATGCTCCAAAAAATGATACCCCAAGATCTATCCAGAATGGGTATCAGCATGCAGCCCAACTCAGGAGTTTGAAAACATCCCACACATGCAACCAACAACCCCGAAGAGTTCCATTTAAGGCTACCAGCCTCCACTCTTTCCACCAAAGAGAGTTGGATGTCGTTACGATTTTCAGAGGAGCAACAAACGGTCCACAAGCTTTCAAAGACCATGGCGCTACTAAAGATTTTCAGAGTTGAACGCTGTCTCGTCTGAGAGGTGTTTCCGGCTGTTTCCAGTTTTTTTTGGAAAGGAGATGATGAATAAGCTGGAGGTAGGTAGAACATGGTGTTGAAGTATGGGCAAAAAGAAACAAGAGAAACCTCCAAATTGAATATTTATGGAATGCTAGTTGCTTCGCGATTGTCTTTAGAAATGGATATGACAAATCTTTGAGAACCACTTGGAGGAATATCTAGGGGAGTTTCTACCCATGGTCCCATACATGGTATCCAACGAACCAATCCAGGCTAGACTAGACTATTTTGAGCCAAAAAGCTGAAGAATAGGACCCAAATCGTCCCCGATGTAGGAAATATTTATCTACATTTAAATTTGAAGGTCAATTTTATGGTAAATGTAGGTAAATATTCCAGAGAGCAAATGGAACTGGGGAGAGGAATCATCGCCCAAAAAACCCTGCAGCTTTTGGTGCACTTTCACGTCGTTTCTGTTGAAAATGAGGCCGAAGTTGCGGATAAATGAATTCGGTATCGCCCCCTCCCAGTAACATCAGTAACTGGTTGGTGGTTTCAACCCCTCTGGAAAAACATTAGTCAAAATGGTAATCTTCCCCAAGTAGGGATGAAAATATAAAATAATTAAAACCACCACCCAGTTTATCTGGAATAATATTTCACCAGCCTAGATTTCCCTGAAATTTTCGGGGATTTCCCTTAGAAAAAACACCTTTTGTGGTGAAAGGTCGGGTTTTCGGTCACTAAAAATTGGACCAGATCCATTGTGCGGAAACATCCTCCCCAAACCCAGCCTGGCGTCATTGCGCCGTTGCGCCCACAGCAAGGCTGTCGACAATTGCGCTGCTTTGGCATGGCAGCGGCGGATCAACCAACCTGCAAATGGTGGTTGGGAACTTTAGGAGGGATGTGAATGGAGGTGGAAAATAAATAACTCCAACAACTCAAACAAAAATAGATTCCAAGAAATCTCCAACAGGACCTACTGAACGGAGCCCTAAACCTTAGTATCTCATAACTCTAGCAACTTAGTTGGGGGTCCGTTGGGAAGGTCCCATTCAATTTTTGATGGATAGATAGCATCAGAATTTACGGTAAACACACCAAGCCTAAGACTTACACCACAACATGTAGGACAAGCAATTGAGGAATAAATTGACTGCATCCATCCGAATGGCTACCTGTATGCATTCGCCAAACCAATAGCATCCATGTATGGTATATTTACCTATACATTTACCATATAAAAATCAACCAATTGTAGGGAAATATATTTCGCCCGTCAGTGGTGGCCCACCCCAGACACCTCGCACCGCGCGACTCAATAGCTTTGCAGCATCTTCTCGTTGTCGCTGTCTCGCCGCTGATATTGTCCTTCCGATGTGATTTCCGTTAAAAAATTGCGGATCGTGAACCTCCAAAAGCCATTTTTGCAAAAAAGATAGGAAATGGGGATGCTCTCCAATAAAACTAACATACTGGTTATCCCAGTACACAGGAAAAGGAAAACAACGGACTCAAATACCTATAGGTTAATACGTCATACATGGATTCTATGGCGAGTGGAATAGTTTTTGTATTCCCCATAAAGACATGAATTGGCAGAAACAAACAAACGTCTTCAATACACAATTTAGTCTTTGAAATAACGTCAACATTTATCGATTTTATTCCTCAAGGCTTGAATCACCTCCTTTTAGGTTTACCCCATGGTCAAAGTACATGGCACAGTCCTCAAAATGCAGGTTAATACGGGGCTTGTATAAACCAATACATGATAGCTGTGCCATCTACTTTTACCCTGGTGAAAAAGGGAAGGGTCGGTGGGATCACCAAAAATCACCCAGATTTCATATAAACCATTGAAGGTTTCAACCGATTGGATTCAAATTAAAAAAACTGCACGGCTGCACAGTCCCGGAGTTCACTAAGTCGAAATATGTACGTATAAATATAAATAATATACTACCTGGATCTTCCAAAGGGTGCTGAATGGATGATGAGGGGTGCCTATACACCACCCTTTAGAATCAAACAGCACCCTTTGGAAGATGCTGGTATGCATATATATCCAATAGGATCCATTTGAGCGGTATTTTTACCTACATTTACCATACAACATTGACTAAATGTAGGTAAAACCAAACGTGGACCCCATGGGTACCGCTTTTTCAAGACACAGCAAGACTTTGTTTTTCTTAACTTATACCCAATGGGGAGGAGATAGATTCTCCGCTGTGGAGGGTTTATCATGGACCTGTACTACCTAAAAAGTTGCACCATCTACTTACCTTGTGGTGTGTCTGCAGCTATATGCAGTTTCAAATAATTTATGTACAGTACTCCTTCATAGATCCCTATGTTACTTAAACTTCCTGATTCTTTATGGACCCTCTGCTAGAATTCTGTTAGTACTGCTGTTCACGAAATTCTACACCCCTGAAAACTAACATGTCCCCTAAAAAGGGACTATTTTAGTAGGGAATACATCTTCCAACCATTGATTTTCAGGGGACATGTTAGTTTTCAGGCGGGTACACTGCTTGACCTGACGAATATCAGAATATCCATCAATTGCAGGGCTCTAATCATGGACAATTGGTTCCTATTGAACGAATGATGTTTGTCGAAAAGTCTGGGACAAATTCAGCCGTTTTCAAAACAACCAAACAAAAGTTTATCTTTTGGTTACATGTTGAAGCCCCACTAAAACCAAAGGGACTCTGCATTTTTGTTGGCTTGCCAAAAAGTTTGTTCATATCCAATTTCAACTGGTGATTGTTTAGGTGAGCCACGAAAAAAAGGAAAACAAAATCTCGTACTTTCCATTTTACTGGTTGGTTAACATGAATCCTCATAATGATTTTTTGTAATCCCTATCAAACTGGGTACAGTAGGATTTCATACCCTATATAATCCTAGCCAACCAAGGGGCTCTTTTTTATGGTTCAGGTGGGAATTACATAGTATCCAGCAGTATCCACTTTGCTCCCATCGAAACCTCCATGTCTTCATACATCTTTCTTGGCACAATGCAAGATGACGCTGCAACTGCACCACCAATGCCTCACTTGGAGATTGCTAACATGACATCACAAAACTTGGAGAATTCATGCATATTAGTGGTTGAAAGAAACAACCCACATCCTATACTTCAAAAATCAACCTGGAGAGTAAAGGTGACTAAGCCCAACTACTTGAATGCACAGCGGAAATGATTGTATAAAAATTCCATACCCATACCTTATTTACGAAGACAAAGTCATATATGTAGATATGTGTGATAATTAAAACATATTAAGTAACGCATGACTCTATTAACATTGTTCACAAAAACATGGCAAGAGGATTCAAATCAAAACCGTGTGATTATGTGATTATCCAGGCATCTTCTTCACCCATATTATGGCATCCATGGATGAAAGCTTCCACCACCGACGGCGAAACGCCGCCTGCATCGCAGCTTCTTGTCGCCGTCGGTGTTGGTGGAGCTTCCAAGCACGTTGCAGTCGTAAGGCCGCGCTTTTCCGGCGGAGTTGGTCAGACTGCGGCGCAGAAATGCCATGGGTTTTGAGGGCATGGGATTTGGGGTTTTCTTGGCCGCAAAAAAAAGAATGCGTGGAAAAAAACCTTTGGAGTGTATAAGTTCTTGAGAATAATTCGGTCATCATATTATACTCAGTGATACGATGTTATATGATCAATTGCATGTCATTTGCTAACGAAGTGTCATTGCTACACTACGTTACACTTTCAGAAATCATTTCTGCAATTATTAGATTTACTCCACACATCCAGGGGGCTACTAGTCCATAACTTCCTTCTTTTCTGCTCTTTTACATGATCCGCAACTAGATGGAACTAGGGTAAGCTGCCCTTGTGGGTTTTTCTTTGATAACAGGTTGCCCTGAATGATTGCCCCCCATGGGATGATGGGACGATTCAAAAAGACCAACTAAAAATAAATCCCGAACCCATTCTCTTTTATAAAAAAGAAGGGCCCCTGATTGTTTGGGGTATATAGGAGATTATATGGAAATTATACTACTAATATACTACTCAGTTATATCAGGATTATTGAAAAAACACCCCAAACAATCCATGTATGGTATATTTACATACATTTACCATAAAAATCAACCATTCATGTAGGTAAATATACCAATCCCATGGATTCTCTGGGCACTATTAAACAACCATCCAGGATTCAATCGAAAACCCATGTGTCACGTTGTTTTTTTTCGGTGGCTCAAGGCTCGCTGTATCAAACTTTAAAACAAACTCGGGTTTTTTAGTGACTCAACGGTTGTGTCAAATCACTGACCCCGAGCCGATCCTTATAAAGGGATATAAATACCTGGAACCAAAATGGGGACCCTTGTTTTGCTTGAAGTTTGGGCCTTGTTTTGGAGGGTGAAAACCCCCCAAAATAGAGGACAAACAAGTTCCAGGTGTATATATATATATATGTATATATATATATATATGTTTATAAACATATTTCTTTCCCCTATGGATGGGTTTCCTTTAAAATGGGTTTCACTGAGGTTTTTTCCATCCCGAAATAATTGGAGTTTCTTTCACCCTATAACTGGATTTTAGGGCCATCTTGCATCTATCATATCAGGATAAGGTGTGAACCTCAGATGTCGCTTCAAATTCATCAGCTCTTCGTGAACAGTGTCTTGTCATGACGTCCACATACATATTCAGCATTCCAAAATGCATCCTCACAACCCCCAATTTTATGCATATCAACATTTCTAATATATGCTATCCATTCACCGGTCAAAACAATAATCAAATAAACTTAGATTTGATTCAAAAATGGTTGTGCAATTGCGCAATAAAGTGATGAATCCCATAGAGTAGAAAAAAAAACAACCATCAAAAAATCAGCTGAACATCAACAAACGATCTTTTCTGCCTGGTCAGAATTCATGAATCAGGGGTCATTATATTACCAACCCAAACAATGCATTTTGAAGGGCAAATCCCTCAAAATTACCATACATTTGCATTGTTTGATACCCCCACAATGGGTAATTTAGTGACCTGTGTGAATTCTGGGCCCTTGATCCAGTTCGTCATTAGAACAGCTCCCCAAGCTGCAGTTTTGTTTTTTTGTGGGTCGACTGCCCCACCTTTGGGCAAACTTCTACCAACGTGGCTTTTCTGCAACTTACCCTGGCATTTTCGACAGGAATTTCATGGAATTTCCAGGAGACCCCTTGAAAATTCTTACAACTTCCGTTTTTTGTCCTAATTTTCATGCAAAATTCCCAAACTAAAGATCTACTTTGCTACAAAAGTTGACCCCCCCAAAAAAAAGTTGTTCCCATATCTAAAAAAATAATTCCCAGTATTTTTCATTGGTGTCACTTCAAGTGTCGCACTTCTATACTGAAGGAATTTATGAGTGGCCTTTTATGGGAATTCTGGTCCCAGATTCTTGAGAGACGTCGGCATGTCGAACAGTTTGTTGAACACCCGAAGTTAAGCTAAGTAGTTGAAACATGAATGGTATATGTGCCTACATCTACCATGAAAAGCAACCAAATGTAGGTATATATATATATATTTATTATATTTATATCAGACATGGATCCTATGGGTATGGTATGGTATGGTTTATATGGATCTTTTTACTAACCTAAAGCAACGTCTCGGCATCTGTGACCATGGGGTGCGATCTCCATCACGACGCGCTTGGTTAACCCAAGCTATGAGACGGGGTGTATATCTAGATGTCTTGTCATTTAGTTGAACTAATCATCTTCAATGGCCAAACCCCTCGAGTTTGCACAAACCCAACCTCATGGCCAAACCCCCAGAACTCAATCCCCAGCCCCCCAAGCCTGCTATCCCATCTTGTGAACTGGGAAAAATCCATCATCCCAAAGTGATGCATGACAAAAGAAAAACCTCTTACGAATTCCATTCTACTGGTAACTTTAATAGTAGGGATGCTTATTTTGGTTTTCTATAATGTATAATCCCCATATAACTGCGTAGTATAATGGCCTATTAATACCCTAAACAACCAGATTGTTTTGTTCATTGCTCAGTCGTGTGCCCAGCTGTTAGCCACCCTGGCCCACCAAACCCTTCGAAACCTCTGATCTTCAATGGCCAAAGGTAGATCGGATGGTTGAGGCTTTTTTCCGACTGCTCCAGTGCGATGCTTCAAGGCTCGCCATCGTTGGAGATGAGAATGAGGCCTCAATCATCCTATATTTGAAAAAAAAAAACGTAGTGTGATTTGTTTACATGTATTGTTTTACGGAGAAAAAAACCGGGAAAGTATAGGATTATATATAAATATAGGCCTCCCTGAAATTAACAGTTCGCACCTGAAAATGGATGGTTGGAATGCGATGAGCTTTCCTTTGGGATGGCCTATTTTCAGGGTTGATTCGTTAGTTTTAAAGGGCGGGTAGTGCTCACTAATCTTAAGACATCTACATGTAGTTGAGCTTTCAAAACTCCAAGAGGTGTTCTTTTGGAAGAAAGGAGTCTGGCAATCAAAACTTATGAAATGGTAAGTTGGAATTCCAAATCCTATTACAAAGAAGAACTTTTGGATTCTTAGTGACTGGTTATATATAATATACCCGCTTAGTCAATATAATGTATGTACCGGATCCTGGTCCTAGATACCATCTGGATATCCCATCTTCATGTGAATACCTGCAGACCTAAATTGAAGACTTCTTAAGTCCCGAACAAAATGGAACGATGGGACGCTCCACCAAAAGAAAACATATCCATGACACTTAGAGGAGAACAACAATTCATTCATATACATCCATTCATGGTGACATTACGCTCATTTACAAACGTGCTTTGTTTTGTTCGATTCGATTCCTTTACCCTCCAGTAAAGTAACATATCCCACCTTGACAACCAGGAAAATCATCGACTCGGACTTGTTTTGCTGGGATGGGATATGTTAGTTCCCAGGAGAATAATGACTTAAGTGCTTGGTAATTTTTACCCCAAAATGTTGGATTCTTTCCTCAATGACAGAACAATAAAATAACAATCATACCCTCATAACAAGGGATTATACTACCAAATATCACAATAATATACTACCCAGTTATCTTGATTATAATTATATTACGACCATTATGAGGATCCGCTCCCTGCAAGATTTTTTGTTCACCAAGGTGCTGCTTTTTGGAACCCTCAACTCGCTCCTTGCTTCGACCTTCAAAACGTGGCCTCGGTGTTTTTTCGCCGGTGAGTCGCCAGTGAAGAGACCCTTGGTTGCATACATATCTAGTTGGTGGTTGCACCAACCCAGTTGAACAAAAATATGCTTGTCAAAATGGGTTCATCTTCCCCAATTTTCGGGGTGAAAAATCCAAAATATTTGAGTTGCCACCACCTAGATAATCTCATCTGTTATCTGTAAATGGAAGAAAACCATGTGATTATATATAATCACAATCAATATGATATACACTCAAAATCGCAAATGTATGTATACCATCCATTATCCATTAAGAAAAAGGAAACTCAATTGACTGAAAAAATGACTTAGAGAAGGGGCATATATATATATAATTATATGACATGGATGCTATAATAAATATATATATATAATATATAATATATATATATAAATGTAATGGTTACCAGCAAGGTATATTTCCCGATCTCACCAAGCGTAAGCAGCAATGGAACTCCCAAAGCCATTTCTGCCTGGCGAAGCTGGGTTTACAGTTTCCCCTGGGCCCCCCTTAGATGCCGCGTAAAACTTTGTCAGGAAATAAAGAACCCCAAAAAACAGGGAATTCTTAAGGGATCCATGCTTGTTAATCTTCATCCTTCATCCTTTACGTCCTTCATGGAAAAAAATGGTTGAGGCTTTTTTCTCGAAGCTTTAAACAAATAAGGATGTTTCATTGGATGGGTGTTTCTTCCCTTCCTTTAGGACATTTTTCTGGATTCGGAAAGGGCATACAAGGTGGTTTTGCCAAAAAACCACTGAAAAAATGGAGTTCTTTATGGGGGCCCACCCTATAAGTATTTTTTTAAAATAACCGCAGGATCGGACATGACTCAGGAGTTGGGATATGTGAAACCATGGAGAAACGGCTTGAAGTTTTTTGTTCCAGCAATGATTGGCGCTTCAGATTCACAGCATTTCTCCTCATTCCATGTCATGTGTGTGTGCAGTTCTAGATTTACAGAATTGGGTTTTTTACAGTATCAATATCATTGTTTGAAAACCGTATATATAATTCCTTTGTCATTTATAGTAAATCTTTGTATCAACTTCTCAGTTCCAATTTAACCAATCACCATCCAACGGCCTCATTGGCTGTGACCTTCGCCGTATTTGCTCGGCTTTTGAGAACACGTTCACAAGCCACGACGGCCTGAAGCGGGAGGTGTGACACGACGACCATGTTCGGAGCTGTGAAAACCTCGAGGGAAAACGACAAGCTATAAGATGAAACACCTGAAAAATTAACATTTTGCACATAATCATGGAGGTTTGGAATAGATCATGCTCCTTTCTTTTCATGGGGCCCATGGCTGTAGGTTCCTTTCGCCGTTCATCTTCCAGGATAAAGCGCATCTTCTTCCAACCATCATTTTTTTGTTTTAGGGCAACCTGTCAATTTTCGGGGGAGTAGTCCGAAGTTGGGAAGGTTTGTGAAATGGTGATACATGAGGTTCAACAAAAGATTTGACCAAGCAAAAAGTGCGCTGTTGATATTGATTTACTATGTTTTGGCTTCACTGGCAACGTGGACAACATGATCTAGAAAGGTTCTATACGTTCTATGTATACATTGTCATACTTGCATATGATATCCCACCCCCAAGCTGTTCGAAACACCTCCACATCACTGCACAACAGCAACAGCAACAGCAAACCTTCAAAAGAGACACCCCTCAACCTCCATTCCTAGGATTTCAGTCAAAGTCAGGATGGTGTCACGTCTTTTTTTTCCATACCAAATCATCCCATTAATTTCCCCACTTGAGGGAGGGAACACGGTTCACACCCCCAAATGACCTGGTGTGTTTGGGGGTACCTTTGGATGGAAGGGTTGGGAAATATTCCAATTAATAGAGTTGAGTAAGGCCAAAAAACCACAGTTGTCAAATATTGGTTCTACGAAAAAAGATGATACTTACATTTATAATATCATTTGGTTCTAACTGTGGTTTTGACCAAACTAAGATATATTTTACAATTAATAGTTGTCAAATATTCTCTCCATCAGTTTGTCTTTAAAAAAACATCGTTGTACCAGGCTTCTGGCCAAAATCAATCCAAGAAATGAAGTTCCCCCTGCAGCAAAAAAGATGCATTAATTCATGAAATGTACAAAAATATATCATACACATGGCTTGCTTCGGTTGCTAAACAACTTCAATTTGCCAAAAAAATACTTCTTTCAAAAATTGCAGGGAAAAAGTTGTTGTACATAACCCGCCTTTTTTTTCCACCTGTTTTCAATTAAGGAACATTTTTATGGACATCCCCGGGATATCCCAATATCCATCCATGGTTCCCCGGGGAAATCCCATGCCATCCCAATATCCATCAATGGTCGGTCACCTCCCTGAGCTAATTACCCAACCTTGGCTGAAGCCAAACCACATTCTTTGCAGAGATTCGTCAGTTCATGGACCTTGCGATCGACCGAAAACCATGGGCCCCAAGATAAACCAATCGGACCAACGGGCAACAGGACCCGGACCCACGGGGTAGGGGAAAACCTGAGAATGTATCTAAAATAGCGCTTGCTTGGTAAGGTCGAAAATGCAATTTTTGGATGGACAATTTTTGAAATGGGGGGATGATGGGGCACCTATAAGTACAGGGTTATAACGTCAGTGAAACCCATATAATATGGATATTTAGAGGGGTTGTAACCTCATTCGAATAACTGGCAAAATCCCATCTTGTGGTCTCAAGCCAAGTCATCAAATAAATCCCACTATACGCGACCGGGCAAATTTTTCGGTTTCTGATGTTTCTGTGTTCAAAGAAGGCATGTTGACATGACAGGCATCCCCCAAAACTGCCTGGTGCGACTCGTAGGAAGTGAAGGAATATGGATGGCCATTGGGATCTGTTTGCTGGATTCCCTATTTACCCACATTCATGTATCTTGTTTTTGATCCAGTGAAGGTATTGACATTCCCAGAAGTGCGTATAATAATAATTCAAGGCTGGTACGGTAGGTAGATCCAATCATCCCTAGGAATCCTGGCTCACCTTCTCAGATGATGAGCAAGGGGTGTATAATCACCTCCGAAACGAAAGGTATTTAGGTTCCATTACCTTTCTCAGAAGGTGATTAGATCCCTAGGGCATAATCAACAATTGCTGTTCGTTTTGATAGCTGTGATATGTCTCTATGTCTAGCCGCTCAAGTCTGAGCTGCCGCTGGGACAAGGCTTCACTCCCAGTGGTAGTCGTTCGCCATGCTATTCTATGTAGAGAAAACAGCATATTCTACACATGACCAAAGTATTCAATACCTTGGCCTAAACACTACACACCCATTTTGAAGGACAAATACAATGTACAGAATAACTACTACTGAATGCTGTAGATGATAATGGCGGCCCAACCCATATGGAATGCCTAAAAAAACACACATTCTGAGCAAATCATCATTTCAAGAACTCTCAAACTGCTTATCCTAAGCAAATTGTCTATAGTTATCTACTAACTTACCATAAAAATCAACTATTCATGATATGTATAGGTAAATATATTATTCCCATGCATCCAAGGGATCCTTACTGTTAGGATCAGCGTTTCCACCTTGGAATTTCAGGCAACCGAAATCACCCACCTGACAGTGCTGAGAGTCCACATGCACCCAACGCCTCGAAATTCAAAGTTGGACCAACCAACGGATCGATCTGGCCAAATGGAATAATATTTCACCAACCAACCTTTTGACAGGTGGGACTGGATGTCTAGTGCAACAAATCCAAAAACTGCTTGGGTCCATCCATCTAGCCAAATGGAATAATATTTCACCAACCGGATGGTTTCCCTGAAGTTTTTCGGGGATTTCCCTTACTAAACCAACATTTGGAATGAAAACTCCTGTGAGGTCGCGATGTCATTTGACCAGATCGATATGTTTGGTCTATCTTTTTTTTTCTTACTCCCCGATGGAACAGCTTTCTCCTCCCACTAATCATCCAATCAACAGAAAGATATCAACATGTGCTGTATATGTTATATTAAACGAAACTTATCTATAATTATGGCTTGCAAGAAGGCCTGACTTTTTGTGAATGGAAAGCAATGGTGGCCAAATGTAAGCTTTTGATTGTTTGTTGGATTGTTGTTGTCTGGCAAATACTCACAGTCAAGTGAGACAACAATGAAATCTTCGTCTATATCGGCTAGGGAGATAAACAGTTAAACTCATGAATAATCTATTTGCGCTCGCTTCAACAAACAACTCATACCCACCTGAGCAATGCAAGACAAACTGATTGTTTAGGGTATAGTGCGGATTATAATAAACCATTGTAAGGATCCCTATGAAACAGCCAGTATAATGGAAAATAAGGCCGATTTTTGGGGTACTCACCTGGAACATCATCTCTAATAAAATTCCAGAGACTGGGCCAGTTCACATCCCAGTTCCCCCAGTTCCTTCCAGTATTCTTATTAACAAAAAAACTTGGCTTTATGGCTTCCGTTTGCCTATGGGAAACTTGGGATATCATGTCTAGCCTGAAGGTCAATAGGATACGACTTAAAATTTCTCAAGCTTTGAATCATTGAAGGTAGGAGCTGTTAACCCCCCCAAAAAAAACTAACATGACTAGCTGGAAACTCCACCTTGAATGAGTCGATGTATTTCCTATTGGAAATGGTGATTTTCTAGCCAGTCATGTTAGTTTTCAGGGATGTAACTAATTCAATTTCCACCTCAATGTCTGTGGATATTTTCGGATAGGTTTTTTTCTTCTGTAAGAAGCGAACATGACTTCATGTTTGGAGTTTGGAGGGGTTTGTCTACTAACTTCGCTTCTGGAAGTGTTCAACCTGAAACCAATTCCAAATTCATGTTTGGAGTATTTTCTCTACTTTTATCTACCTTTGTTGGTCCTTTTTCTGCCTTTGCCTCTAACCGCATCTTCACACGTTACCACGGTCACCAGTTCCAACCTTTGCAAGTCAGTAAGATGAGATAAGACTGCCTGGAGAACGCATCACCACAGGTAGGTGAAGCGATGCGAAATCAACTACAAGGTGGGAGGGGCACACACTTACCCTTTAACCCCCAAAATGGTTTGGTGGATGTAAAGATGACTTTCCCTTTTCAAAGGGTCAAAGGGTGAGTTTTCGTTAGTTGGGTACCTGAGGTTTTTTGTTGTCATTCCTGAAATCATCCAAGTCTTAGGAAATTTGACATGCAATCTTTGAGTGGGAACCCCATCGGAGTGGTTTGAAATCAATGGACTGCCTGACAGTATATGAGATGATGTTTTCGTGGAACATGTGTGGTCATACCCGGAAAAAAAACTAAATGGGTATAGTGGAAGTATCTATCTATTATGTAATCTATCTTGGAGATGACTTGATTTCAGAAAAGCTGCCAATAAAGGGAATAAATCTTCAGAGGTGTAGATTCTCAAAACATCTTGATCTGCTCCCGGTTCAAAAAACCTAGCCTTTCCTACCATTTGTTGTTTCATTAGAAGAAACTCTAGTCAATCCCATCGATCCAACAGCTGGCAGTATCTCAAAATCAATTTTACGGGCCCCAAATTCCCCAAACAAAAACGCGTTGGTTTTACCCTAAGAATCGTTGGAGCCTTCCATTACAATGGAATGGATGGGTTTTGAATCATTCTAATCCCAGTACGTAGATTGGATGGGGTCCGGATACCTTTCTAGGGACACACCGATCAGATCCGTATCTGAAGCAATCATCAAATTTCAGGAGCAAACTCTTAGTTTTCAGGAGTGGGTTATGTTGATTTGTGAAAATAATAACCCTATGGATCCAAGGATCCGGTGCTTGGAATGCACTTTTTGTGGGTACAATTTGGGGGCAATTTCTATCTTCTCAGCAGACACCTAGGATCCATAGGGAACTATAGTTGATGGTTTTTTTCCCGCCCATTTGACAAGCATATATTATGCGGTTCTCCGTCAAATTAAATCATTCAGTCATCACCTCCCTACGCTCCCAGGATTTGTTTTGAGTGGTTAAAATTGGGCTCCCCATGTTTTTTTTTCAGCCATGCAAGGGACAAACAACCCGATCCTTAGGAAGAAAAAAAAACACAATGGTGATTGGTATATGGATCCAAGTATTTCCTTAGAAGATAACTTTAGCCGTTCGCCCCCGAAAAAAATTGTACCCACTATAAGTGCATTCCAAGCAGCGGATATACTTGGATCCATTAGTAGGATTATTAACATCATTAACCACTGAACAAAAACTGGTGGGATAAACCTCCAAATACTGGATTCGTGTTATTTTTTCTCTCTTGTCCGGCCCACACCTCAATGTAGCGCTTGAAACTATCGCGAACCAAGAGGATCGGATCCTCACGGACTCGGCGCGTGCTTCAGCTTCCGGAACGGGAATCCCGGAGAGTCGATTTTTTTCGGAAGGAAAATGTGACCCGACAGCCAAGGCGACTTGGAGGATCATTCCATTTAGTAAGTGGTTAATCCCCTTCCTTAAATGGGCTTTCTCCATGGAAAGCTACATGGGGGTGATCCTAACTACTTATTTGATACCTGGGATGATCCTCCAAGTAGGATGAGATTTCAGAGATGTTTTTTGGGCAAACCAAGCCCTAGGGATCCTGGCTCACCTTCTCAGATAATGAGCAAGGGGTGTATAATCACCTCCTCAGAAAGGTATTTAGGCTTCATTACCTTCCTCAGAAGGTGATTAGATCCCTAGGGAAGGTTTGATAGTTAGCCTAGAGTTTGTTTCTGTGGTTTATGTTATCTTAATTTGTTGGATATGAATCGAGGCCACTAACAGGAATAGCAATACTAGCTGGTTTAGATGTCACATCAACAGTGTTCATAGTGTCTGGGTGAGCAACACGTTGTTTCACCAAGCTCAATAAAGCCTTACAATGTTGAACCAGGTTTCACCTTGTCTATAAAGGACCTTGAGGACTTTTAGATATCTTAGCTGATTAGATATCCTGAAAATCCCAAGATGCCCCAAAAGCATTTTTTTCGGGTACAAATCATGGAACAGAAACATGACCAAATCATGGTGGTCCTTGGACATTCTGGTTCCTGTCAACGGCAATCTTGCAAGGTTGGAAGATGACCCCACAACACTGACATTAAAAAGCTTATGACAAGTGACCTACCCTCCAGGGAATTAACATATCCCACCTTGGGAAAAGGAAAATCATCTTCAAAAGTGATTTTTGATGGGATATGTTAGTTCCCTGAAGGGTAATTGTTTCCAAATGCAAGAAGTATAGAATAATGTCCTATCTGAAGAACACTAGTTGTAACTATCATGCGCACAACCCGTCATCAATGGACTTGTTCGTTGAATTGCTTTGGTTCTTTTTCCTGGCGCCCCTCGATATATGGGGCCTGGCATCTTCGTTGCGCTGCGTTCGTCATGGCATGTGATTTTGACATCAATAATTGTCCTAACTCACAGCAAATTACACATGAAAACTGATGAAGTTGGACCTGTTGAAGCCAATCTGTTCCTTTCTAAATGGCATCTTTCTTGAGGAATCATCATGCTGGAATAAAAGGTACACCTGCTTGACAGTAGATGTTGGTTTGACATCGTTTGACCTCTCACCTCGTCTAATTTAATAATAAGGTGACAAAAAATGGTTTTTGGAATGTCAATCTCCGTGTCTCTTTTCAACATGGTTTAACAACGAAGAAAATGAAGGCAGGCCGACAACGTTTGAAACGTAGATGTTTGTTCCCTTTTCCGTGAGGTGAGTTTCAGACTTTCCAAAAAAAACACAAAACACCGGGGAGTGGGGGAGAGTTTCTATTATGCAGTCCCCTAAACATCACCCTTAATGGAAAAGGGCAATCATCTTCAAAAAGCCTCCGTTTCATGGCTTCCATGGTAATTTTCCAGGGTCTATCTATCCCATCCAAGAAGTGGTGTCTTTAAGCTTGGAACATTTAGGTGAAAGGATCCGTTTCTCTTTCTCTAAGGACTGGACACCTCAAGGGTGATTGACTCGCTTCAAAGCTTCAGCCATGCCGAGATTCGCCGGAAACATGCCAAAGACATCGCAACCATGCACACGAAAAAAAAAGAGTCGAGATGGTGGGAAGCGTGCAGGATGTTCATGTGATGTTTTAGCAACTAACAGCTAACAGTAACAGCATTTTAGTGATGGGCACGATTCAATCATCTGGAATACCCTCCGGGGGAACTAACATATCCCATCAATACCGTCACTTTTGAGTCGATGATGTTCCAAACTTCCCAAGGTGGGATATGTTAGCTCCCTGGAAGGTAGCAGGTGGCCACCTTATGAACGTACCTTAGGACACCTTAGTGTTTCACCTACGTATATTCCGGGTTCACGGAGGAACTCGCTTTCTTACGGTGAACTAATGGTGAACTCAAAAGAATCACCTGCATTGAATGAAATATATATATATATATACCCAAATGTTCAATGGGGCTGGATTATTTATCTACATTTGGGTAATTTTGGGGGTAAATGTATAGGTAAAAAAAACATACATTGAGCATATGGGATGAGATGTTGTATGTTCGAACATATCAGATAGATAGGTAGATAAGTAGATAGAGTAATAGGTAGGAAAAGCCATGTATATATATAAATATATATATTCATATACATATATACTGACCCTAAAAATACAGATAGATGATATAATATAGTTCCATGAAGATCATCATAACCTCAGGTGCCCTACGGCGCTCAGCAAAGAGCGATGCGGGGGCCTGGGCGTTTTGACAGCGCGGGGCTTGCTTCAAAAACCAGCGGAAGCACCGAATCCCAGTCTTGCCTTTCCCATAGGATCCATGTAAGGTACGTACATTTACCTACATTTACCATAAAGATCAACCACATGTAGGTGAATATACCATAGATGGATCCTATGGGTTTGTCAAAAACCATGCAGGTCTAGCCGCTAATCCTCAATTCCCTCAATGTCCTTGGCAAAATAAAATTTCACTGCCAGCCATGGGTTTGCACATGAAATGGACCCTGCGCAAAAAAAAACTCTTGATGCCTTTTTACTCTACATAAACCAGTTGAACTCGGGTGGTAGTTTATGTTTTCTTGCTTCTCCATAGTATTTCAGATGGGGTCTATACATCCTTTAAAAGTTGGCGTTTTTGTTGGAACTGGAATGCCATCAACTATGAGACTATGATGCATTTATCTCCTCTAGAAGCTTCCACAATGGGACACTTTCTAAAGAGATGTGACTTGACTCCGGATGTAAGAACAACTATACCTGAAAAACTGTAAAAAAACCACACACACACACACACATATGCGGTTGGAGGAGGTTCGAAAAAAAACATGGGATAAGTTCTCTTACTTGCGGAAGTAGGTCAAACGAAGAGGTTGCATCGCCAAATTAAGGTGTCTATCTAGAGTACGTCTTTTATCGTGATACCGGGTTCTTCAAAAAAAACAGCCATGGCACGTGACAAGCTTCTAACCTTCGTAGCCCCCTCCAACCCCCACTTCAAAGTTGCAACTGAAAAGGGTTGAACGTACCTAACTTGAATGGCTGTTTTTTCTGAAGGCCGACGGCGACAACCCGAAAGAAACAACTTTGAAGTTGGGGGCACGGGGGATCCCACGCTTGAATCTATTGTTGTATCGGATGGCTGTTTTTTTATGAAGAACCCGGTATGACTCGGGGAGAGGCTCTTATAAATTTCAGGCAACCTTTTGGATAGGGTCCGAGAAGAGTAGGCAAAAAGGTATTGTCTTCCAACTTGAATCTTGAAACACCATCGAACAAAATCACCTTTATATATCCCAAGAAATATCAGCGTTTCGCAGCCATTCCAAAGTTCCAAACCATTGCTTCCAAAAACCTCCAACCAATTTTTGTTGAGTCAATACATCTTATAATTTCACATCACCACATTTTCAGGTCAGAAACAACGAAAACCATTATCTGGAGCCAAGCCAAAAAAATTCTACCAAAAAATCAACCACCAAAATCAACTTTCAACCGAATCTTCTCTCCCGCGGCTCCCCCATCATCTCCCCTTCCGGTCTTTCCCCAGGACCCTCACCTGTCCAGGGCGAAAAATTTCATAAGCACCACCACTGGAGCGACTGTTGGTCGAGCCCTGGGTCCCGCAGCAACATCTGCTGGCTGGTTGTGGTAGGGTACTGGGGGGATGTGGGACCCAGGAAGTTAGGAAGTAAAAGGTTAGGGAACAACCCACAACCTTCCTTCATTTCTAGAGGTATAACATGGTATAACCCATATATTGGGGGGTGGTAAAGTTTAAAAACCTTGCATGAATTTCATGGGCACTTGGGGGCCCATTCGGGGTACTTGAAATGGATGGTATATTGATCTACATTTACCATATAAAGTCACCATTCATGTATAGTAAATATATACCATTTCCCATTGGATGGGCTATGGGTTGTTGAGGGTTTTCCTGTGACGTCGTCAACTGCTTCAGAACCACGAGCTCGCAGGAAAATCCCAACATGGATGTCCAAGTAGAAGTTAGGATCAATGGTTAGGATCAATGGGTTGTTTCACCTACTTATAAATGGGGTATTCCTTAGGGTGAAATCACCCACTAAAATCCTAACCATTTACCCCCCCGAAATTTAACATGGAACCTGAAAATGATGGTTTCTAATAGGAATCTCCTCTTCCAGGGGTTCATTTTCAGGTTCCATGTTAGTTTTCCGGGGTGTACTAACTTCCGTCCCGGGACATCCATCCAAGTAACTCCGATCATCGACCGCACCTTCGGCTGTGAGAATTGGTTCGGCTCCAAGCCCGAAGGTTTGAAGGGCTCCGCCTCACACAGCTGCAAGGCACGGCGCCCAGGCAGCCGGCACCATGGGGGCACCACCCAACGTTATGCATGGGAACGGGGGATCCCCAAGGATGCGCCGAATGTATGGAATATTTAACCCACATTTGGTTCAAATTTTATGGTAAAATGTTTAGGTTATATAAATTTATATGGTGAAATGTATATACCATACACATTGAGTGTCTGGGTATATTTTGCCTACTTGAATGGTTGATTTTGTGGTGAATTAGTAAAATATACCAAGGCTAAATGGAACATCACCATTTTTTAGCAGGAAATACATCTCGATTCATGGTTGTTTTGCTATTGTCATGTTACTATTTTCGGGGGGGGTTGTCTCAAAATTATAGGGGGATTGTCGCAAATCCCGGTTTGCAACTTAGCATTTTTAGAGTGCTTAAGGGATGAAAGCTTCTGAAATGAGGGTTCGTTATGGTTCAGTTCTTATTTTGGGAAAACATGTAACAAAATTCGGAGTAGGGATTTCCATTTCATGGAAAATATCCACACTAAATTGAAAATCCTAGGAATTCATCCCCTGGCTGTGTCTTTGGATGCTAGAAAAACCCTTCCAAAAGGATGCGAGTCAATCGTCACCATCCCAGAATTCTATTTGACTTCCCCGGACAACAAAAAAGGCCAGCTTCAACAAAAATGTCAGGATCGTCTTCCAACATCTTCCTTTGCGACTGTTTTTTTTCCGTGGAAAATGTCAGGAAAAAAAACAGATTTCCCCAAAATGGTGGTGAACAATTGTGATTTACAAAGGGTATAGGCTCCATAAAACACCACCTTCAACAACTCCATGTCTTGAAATTGTATCTCCAAATTATCCATGGCAATCGAAGGGAAACCCTCCCGAATGCCACGTAAAACCCCGGCCCTCATAAGGCCTACTTAAGGGACAATGGTGGTGAAAAATAGTCCCTCAAGAAAGGCGGGCTATTTCTTGGGGTTTTACGTGGCCTTGGGAGGGACCAATTGGGCCCCTTAAATTGCCATGGGTTTTTTGGGATCTCTCCCAATATATCCAGAAAAGCCAGGCTATCTGCCTCATGTGCAATGCCAAGGAAACCCACGGTGTTCAGAACCTGGAGTTGGCAAAAAAATGCAAAAAAAAAAAACTGAAATCTAACAGTGGAGCATCACCCCCCCAATAGGGTAAGATATGCCCCCAAGACATCAACAAACATATCATGCTTTGGGGGGGATATTTTACCCTATGGGTGATTCCACGTAATACTTTAACATGACGACATACAGATTTTTACTCAAAAAAACGGTGATTTGGAAAATGCAACTCTTTCAACTACTATGATGAATTTATGTGAATTTTGGGTATCCATGTTAAACTTCCAGGTTGTATAGACGCCTGTAAAGCATTGAGACAAAAAAGAAGCCTCAAACAATAGAGGTAAGAAGTGCAATTGCTACACATAGACAGGGTTTGGCTACAACACCTTATTGGTTGCACATGGTTCAAGGTAACTCTTCAGTCATTTAATCTGTGCGATGTGAATTGATTTCTGTTGTAACCAAGTCTGTAAGTCTGCAACGCTGAAATGATGATCCACTTTCTGGGAAAATGTGTAATACATAGAGCTACTGAAACTACTTGGTGAAAAAACCTGCATTATTCCACCCTGACAAACACAAATTCATTAAAAACCATGAAACTTTCTGGAGATCCGCAAGCATCTTTTGGGATGCCAAGGGCAATCCAATGTACTTCTAAGGATCCGAAAAAACATCCCCAAATCGCAACGATGCACTGTGGAGGTAAACCCCAAACGATCCTTCCTACCTTTCGAATATAGATACCACATCCTCGGCATCCAACGATGGGAGGTCTTGGCGATTTTTTTTGGTCCCAAAGATCCACCAATGAAATTCAGCGAATGGCACATTGATAGTTTGGGGGTGGGACAGGTGGTTTGGATTCCTGAGATCCCCGTATGAAAGGGATTGTTATGAAAAGGGTACCCGATTCGAATCCCAAAATACCACTAAAATCCCAAACCACCCAAACCACCAACTTACCATTACACTGAGGTAAACTAACATAGCCATGGAAAATCCACCATTTTGATGGTATTTACCAGGAAAAAATGGACATTTTCTATGGCGAACTGTTAGTTTCCCGGGTTTCACGCATTCCCACCTGTCCCGCGCCGAACATCACCACTGGACCATTGCCAACCTGTACCTTGGGGCACTTTGGAAGTGGAAATAACTGCATTCAATGATTGCCCATCAACACCCAAATCATCCACAAAACATACAGTAAATAGATGAATATGTAAAAAATATATTAATGTATCATAATATGCATATATAAATACATCGTTGATACTCAATTGGATTGATTCCATCTTTTGGTCCCCCAAAAAAACAAAGCGGTTAATCTACTTAAAAAGTATATTCTTGGCGGGGACATATGTACAACCTCAGTTGTTGGAGGTTTTCTCACAACAGCTAAGCACCAGTGTTCAGTGCTCACCTGTATCAAATCCGAATCACTATCAGCTTGATAAAATTCAAAGCAGAGCCTCCTGATTTCTGTCACTCTTCTTGCTGCAAAAAGTTCAGCAGTTTAGCAATTCGGTGTATCGAAATCACATCTTTTTGATGATTTGGATAGGTTGCCACATGAAAGGCACAAACTGGTTGTTCATAGAATAGATGTTAATAATCTTCTAATAGATCAAAAGGGGACTTATATGGATGATGATTGTGCTTTTACAGAAGTGGGCTGAAATTGCACCCAGCTACCTCTATTTCTGCTGAAATTGTAATGATTGTGCAGAAATCCTTCTAACAAGTCAAGCTTCTTTCAAATTTTACAATTGGCTTTTATGTGACATATGAAGCATCAACAATACTATCCTGGTTGGTGGCTTCAACCCATCCGAAAAATATCACAAACAGGGGTGCAAATAAAAATCTTTGAACCCACCACCTAGCATCAAAAAAACTACCATCAAATTGCTGCAATCCTCATACTCAACTAAGTTCCTGGCTTCCACGACACCACTTTCCTGAGAACCGTGACCGTGGGTCCACAAAGCAGGGCTTCACATTAAAAAAGGTTGCCCGGCTGCAGGGATTGGGACTGCACGGAGTACGTATGCATGGGATTCTTACATTTCCAAGTCGGAGAGTGGTAAGTAGCGAAAACTGATCAAATGAAAATACCAACTGCAAATATCCTGAAATCCCCTGAATAACTAACGAATAGCACCTGAATAACTAACGCATATTCCCTGAAGAGGGAATGAAAATATCCCCTGAAAATGGATGGTTGGTTCAGATGAAATCCATACTTTGAAACAGGCAGTAGGTCCTCTCCACAAAACAACGAGTTCGCCCAGCTTGTGAAGCTCAAGCATCAACAAATCCACATGAGACACCAAAAAAAAAAACTGCTAGTTTCCATTATACTAGTTGATGGTTCATTATAATCCCCATATAACTGGGTAGTATAATCCCCTATATAACCTACCGTTTCTTCTTTCATTGCTCAGGTGATCAAAACACTAAGCATCATAGGAAAATCACCACAAATCTGACAAATTTGTAGGAGAGTCCCAGATCAAATCAAACTCAAAACGATCAACTCCAAGTGTCGATGATATACATCGGCCCTCGATTTTGCAACTCCAAGACCTGCGGTCAAAAAGGCGACAAACTTGGAGTCCAGTTCGCTCCGAGAGGAAGTTTCTGACTTCTTGATTTGCGACTGCAGCCGGGATCCGGGATGCCCTAAAATTCATAGCAGGGCAAAAACACCTGGAAACAAAACAGATTTGAAGGTACCAAGTACCTCAGATTGATCAGAAATGGGATTTTTTTCAAGGTACCTGGATCAAGTTGGTGAATAGTTGGTTTGAGTTACCTAGTCTATACATTTACCATAAGAACAAGCTGCATGCTTGCGAGGTTCAATGGAGCATGTGACAATTGGAGAAGAAACAAAAGTGGACACCGCCACCTATGTTTAAAAAACATACCCTCCTGGAAACTAACATATCCCCACAATCCCGGCACTTTTGAGTCGATGATTTTCCAAACTTCCCTTTCGGTGGGATATGTTAGTTCCCTGGAGGGTATTCAAAAAACAAACACTAACCTTAAGACTTTGCCTTCCCAACACAAACGGGGAAGACATGACCCTTTCCAAACAAAGCGCGCCTCTTTGGGTTTCAGATTGATGCGACGAGCCTGAGCATGGACCAATCGAGTCATATATGGGATTTCGGGTGATGATGGAGGTATAACCCCTATAGGCCCTATAGATGGCCTTAAAAATTGGGCAACTGGGGTTGTTTTCAACCCCTTTCAGTGGATTTATAACCCTACATACTGTTGATGGCAACCAGAAATCCTGGTCCAACTCACCAGTTGAGGGATAGGTAGTTTTATTCCATTTACAGTGCTTTATACACCATCCCAATCCCAGGTGGTTGGCCTTGGGATTCCAGCCACCGGGAATTGATTTTCCCAAAATTTGCGGGAAAATCGGGATTTCCGCGGGAGATTTTTCTGTTGGTCCATGATGTTGCAGTTGTACACTCGCCTACAAAGAAATGGAGGTTCGTGATATTGCCAACCCCAGTTTTGCCGTATATATAATCGTTTCTTTGGAAAGATTCGAGTACCGTATTAGTAAACCACAAGTAAAAGAAACATATCGTAAGTAATAAACAAACCTGAAGATAGTTGCAAAGTAACTTATACGATATTGTTTGTTTCCTGCAAAGTAACATAAAAACAAGTAGCTTATTATACAATATGCTTCCATATGACAAATTGTCATCAACAAAATATGGAAATCAGAACATCCCATCCTAAAGTTATCCCCAAGATGTTGGTAAGCCAATCTGGTCCACCTCTTGTTACCATGGAAATATACAAATTCATTGCTCAACCGAAATGGTCCTTTGTTTTTGGGGCTTGAACCCTCCAAAAGAGGGCCTTTTCCAATCAAAACAAGGGTCATTTGGGTTCCAGGTATATATAATGATGTATCATCGTATCATCCATTTTTCATACTTTATCATAATCAGCATCTTGAAACTCAAAGATCTACTTAGCACCTAGCATGCACTTAGCAGCCAATGGCTCCATTCACATAGATCCCCTTGGCTTCCACTGGCACTTCAACAAAAAAATGCCAAAAGCTACTATGCTTGGAACAAGGTTCACATGGGTGTTTCCAAAAATAGGGGTACCCCAAAATGGATGGTTTATAATGGAAAACCCTATTAAAATGGATGATTTGGGGGTACCACTATTTTCGGAAACACCCACATGAATCTTCCCTAACAGAAATCCCACTGGTTCGATTTGCCCATAGTACTATGAATGGAAACCAGAAATCCTGCAACAGTTAAAATGTAAACGAACACCTTCAAAAAAACACATGGGATACTATATTTGTTTCTACCTACAGTATACCCAGTAATCAGCCAGATTTCTGAAACATCAACAGTAGAAAGTGCAACCATCACCTTAAATTAGTCCGATTCCAACAAAACAATCATTTCAAGTTGGATTAATTTCATCCCTCTAATCATTAGATAGAAAAACGCCTCGCGTTTCTCATAGCTTAAATGGACCTGAAAGAAACACATACATGAATCTATTTTTTGGGGGGGTATTTTTTCGACATTTCGATTCTTGATTCGTTCAACAAAAAAACAGCTGTTGTGTTTTGTAAAGTCGCTTTCCTCGCCTTGTTTTGTTGGAAGACATCTTTCCGAATATAATTTTTCAGAGGTGAAGTTTTTCAACCACCTGCCAACTACTGGGGGTGTTTTTTTTGGAACTTGATAATGGATCCACATCGTTCCGTATACGGCCGGTTTCGGCTGCGATACACCATGGATACACCAACGCAAACCCAAATAAGGCCTTGAGTGCAGCAGCATGTGGAAGAAGAGAATCACAACGCCTGGGAGGATCAAATCAAGCAATGAATTGAAACCACAAAAACAGAGCTACTAGAAATGGGCCTACACGAAAAAACGACATCGTGGTTTAGAAAGCCTTGTGCTTTTGAAAAATTGCATCTCTTCAATGACTACCATTATTGTGTGAGGGGACAACTACTGCAAGACTGAACAACTGTCTTGCTAAAACACGGAGATTCGTTTAAATGGTGGGTTGTTGGCAAGGATTCCTTGATTACAACATGAAACTGCATGATATAATATGCCTGCAACACAGCCCCTGAAAATGGCCCTTACCAAAAGGAACATAGTCTTCCAAGCATCATTTTTCAGCGGGTATATGTTGGTTTCAAGAAGTGTAATTATATATAATCTATAAATATAACATATGTATAGGAGAGGGATATCTTTTGCATTGATCAAAGTTAGGCAAATTGATGGAGGACCCCCAAAATTTGACTCACATTCGAATGTCTTGACCTAAATCATGGACCTAATATCTCGTTTTTTTGGACCACCACCCGAGCCACAAAAAAACACCTGCCGGATACTTTTCCATTGAATCCCGGTGGTTTAAAAACGGATCCTAATAAGGGTTCAGTATAATCTCTACATAACTGGGTAATATAATAACCTATATAACCTAAACAACCAAGTTTTTTTTGTGCACCACCACCTTGTTGAAAAATCTCATGCGGGGAAACTATTTCTATCTCAGCTGAATGTGGGAAAAGACATCAAGATCTTTACCTACAGTCTACCGTCATATCTCCATGCCTCAGGGGGTTTCCCCGGTGAAAACCGGCCTAAAAAGAGCGTTTGAAGCTAGAACTTCACAGGTGTTCGCTTCTCCGTCTTGACCTCAGGGATTGAATCAAATGGTTGGCTTCCGAGGTTTGTACCCACAAATGGGAGACTGTTGATGGTCGGGTGGGGTGTCTGATAAACCTGGAACGAAGCAGTTCATCCCATAAGAGGATGCCGATTTTCAGATCCTAATCCCATATGCTCCATGGGACTGGAGTATTCACTACTACATTTTTTAAGCATCAATTTAAGCCAAAAAAAGGTATGTAAACTATTTCATCATACATGGAGCATCTGGGTAAAGCGATTATCATCGCTTGCTCCCCAATCATCCCAATCCCACTCTACCCAAAGGTGTGATTCATGGTTTCTGACCAAAAAAACACCTCGAAACGAAAGCCGTTTCGTAAATCCGTGAAAAAACACATACAAAGGGGGAGGTCCAACGAGAAACAACAAATCATGTTGGTTTGTTGTCAGAAAAAACTCAAATCCGGTAGTAATCGATAGAGCATTAAAAGAAAAACACGATTTTAAGGATGTTGTTATGGATACTTCTTTAAAAACAACTCTCTCCGTATTTTACCAACCTGAAATCTTTGGGCACGTTGGTTCCCCAACATTGAATTGAGCTCGAAGACTCCTAGGTCCTAGGGATTGAATGCATCTTTACACATGCATGACGGATCCGTATCTGGTATATACCTATATACGATTGGTTTGTTTTGATGGTAAATGTAGGAACAAATGCCATACATGGATCTTATGGGAGTTATATACTTTCTATTACTATATTATCTCATTTATTAGATTAATGAAGCAGCACTTAATCCAACTTGTCACATCATTTCTTCAGGCACTAACTCAGTGACAAATCCTTCACTAGTATATACAATAGATAGGCTTGTTACTCCATTATAAGTCAAAAATGATCAAAACAAAACCTTTCCCTGGATAAGTTGCTTATGAACCTTTACTTATTACTTATGGCCTTTATGGAAAAGCCATCCAAAAAAAAGGTCCACTTTTCCTCTCCGGCTGGTTTGTTTACGACATCAGCTTGTTTCGGCTGCCAAGAAACTGATCTCTTGAGTCATACGAAGAAAATCCTCAGTGTCTCGTGGAAAAGAATTGGGACATGCGACAAGAAGTGTTTCTTTCCTCATCACAATGTAAGTATATAACCACCATAAACATCAGACTGAATCCATATGAGGGCAAATCATTCAAACTGATCTGACATTGTTATATATTGTTTGCATTGATTGATCCTCAGGATAGAACGATTCATCACAGTTCCTTGATGTTTTGGGGTATTCCCTTCTTGATGGTTGAATATAGACATGAATGAGACATCAAAAAAACAATATCAACATAATACCTAGCTGATAGAAATGATTATCTAGCTTGCTAATGACCATGCTAATCAAACTTCCAGCAGCAACAACACATTTACAGCTTTACAGTTCAAGTGCATCACTATCATATATATATATATATATCAAGAAAAATATATGTCCTGTAAACATAAAGGAACAAAATATTTAATGATAATAAACATTTACTGTTGATGGAACAAATCCTGCACCAGCTGGGATGTATAAAACCTTAAAAATAGTGGGATAAACCACATATCAACTGGTGCAGGATTTCTTCCATCAACAGAATGAATATACTACTTGAATCACCCAAAGCAATAAAATCCTCCACCAACCTGAGGACAGGTAACCACAGCACTGCTGGATATGCCATGTTTCAAGCCCTTCCTGTGGCACACGCGAAAAAACTGGGCGTGGTTTTGGGGTACTGAAAAGAAAAAGGACAGTTGGTGCGAAAAGTCCCAATAAAATAAGAATAACACCATGTTCCAATGGTGTTATAATCTTCATCTTGGGATTGGGCAAATAAATACATATCAGAGTTGTATGTAGAAAATCCAAAATAGGAAACATGTGTGTAGCTATCCAACTCAGCATGTACAGCAACGTTCAGCATATTTCTACGTCTACATCAAAACCCTAGAGAAGTTGGAACCAAGTCATCCCTAGGCATGATCCTCCTACACAAGCAGTCAATTGGGGAAGCTGTGACCTACCTACAGCAACTACTACCGAAGGATCCAGGTGTGTCCTAAGAAACGGATCATCATCCCTACAATGCATTTCTGGGGATGCGATTAAACTTACAGATCCCACTGAAGGGTCTGGAATCTTAGGGACTGGTAGTTGACTTTTCGTTGCATCTTTTCGAAGGGAAGGAGAGCTAGCGTTAGATTAGCGCTCACTTGTTAGGTTGAAAATGCTCAAGTTGGGAAATGCGGTTTTCTGCCGTGCCAACGCAAACAGTTTATCTTGGCATCTTGTGCTCAAAGAAGGATAATTCAAAAAAACAAAAAAACGTCTGTGTCAATATATAATGGACGCATTCCAGTTTCAGTTTGCTCAGTGCAAACCAACGAGAAGAGACAACACATAAGTGCATATATCGAACTATTTTATGTATTCAAATAGACCAAACCACCAGTCATTTGTACTCAGACGACTTCCTTGACATGGTGTGAAGAACCTTCATGACAGTTTGGCATGAAAATGGATGAAACCAAAATCCGACCTGACCGCACTCCCCATGCACGTTTTGACACTTGCCGACTCTGGTCCAGAAAAACATATCCACGATATCCCACACTCTCGTGGACTCAAAGTCTGGCGACCGCAAACTTGTGCAGTACATTATAGTTTTCGTTCGTAGCTCCAAGTAAGATTATCATATTATCATCATATCTTTTCTTCTTGCCACTTACCAAAGGATTTCTTTCGATGCTCATGAAAGCTATACAGTAAATAGGCACCTGATTTTGAGGGTGAGACTGCTAGGTTTCGCCCAACTCCACATTCCCCGCACTGGAGGTCCACGGCGTTTTTGGCTTCCGAAATTCAGGCTGGTGAAATGGAAGTATTTTCAATTTGCTGCAGGACCGTCTTACCAGAATTGTTGAAACAATCCCAACAACATTGCCAACAACATTGTTTTTGCTTGAAGTTACTTAATCCCAACAATTTCATGTTGTTTCTTCACGGTTTTTGAAAATACATCACCAACAGTTACACCAAAAGATCCTCCAATCATCTCAGCCAGCTGTTTTCTCACGTGATCCAAAGGATCACGGCGGCTACATCCATAGGAATCTGACTAATGGTCATCTCTTCGTGATCTCTTCAAGCGCAGCCTCAAGAATGAAGCGATTTTTTTACAAAAAGACCCCCGCCTAAAAACTTACAATGAAAAGCAACCATTAATCAAAATGTATCTCCTACCAAAAAAAGTGGTGATTTTCAAAGTTCATGTTAGTTTTCGGGAACGTATCCGGTAAAACATCATAAAGCTATCAGTTGTTACTTCAGGAAAATTACGCTATATCACATAAGTAGTATAATTTCATAAACTATCTATTTGACTTTGTTTTGACCAATATATAACATCCATACTGTTGATGGCCGAAATCCTGCACCAGTTGATATGGTAAATATGTCATTATTTACAGGGTTTCTTACATCCCTGGTGGTTGATTGGGATTTCTGAACCATCAACAGTAGTAAGGCCAAAATGTATGAAATCATACAAACATATATCTGAGTCCATCACCTCCCAGGATGTAGGAGCTTTGGAAAATTTTGTCGTCCTCCTGGTGATTGAACAATGGCACCTTGATAGGGGCGAGTGAAATACACAAAAACATGATGAATCTATGTATATACCCTCCCTGAAACTAACATAGCACCCGAACATGGATGGTTGAAGGACTACTTTCCTTTTGGGATACCATCTTTTCAGGTGCTATGTTAGTTTCAGGGAGGGTAGTAGTACATATACACTCTGGTACACTGACATTGCTGGATGGAATATCACCATTTTTAAATAGGAAATACATCTTCAAAGGGTCCATTTTCCATTGCTATGTTGGATTATCGGAGTGTAGTTCAATTGAAGATCAACACTTTGAAGATCTTCGTGACAACTTTCAGCAATAGTAATTTGGAAAGATCTATATTCACATTCAGTAGTACCTTGAAGCAAATGATCATCACATGTTTGAGACCAGAAAACACACACACATCAGATTGTGAGGATGGTAAGGGCATGGCAAAGGCAAATGACATTTGAATATATACTAAACTAATCTTAACTACAACTGGATCTCTCTGTCACATGTTGCGTATAGCTGTTCTGATATTTCATCTTTGAACATCCCAATTTCTCCTACTTCCAAATCTTCGCTGATTGAAAGGATCCAATTCCGTTTTGATGACGCGGTGTATCCTTCAATGGCATCAGCTTCTAAGTCATTCCACGATCCCCAAATTGACCAAATCGACCCACCCAACACAAAATGGTGCAGGAAATGGGCCATCACCAGGTATGAATGGATATATGAGTTCCAGGTATGAATGGATATATGAATGGTCTTATGTTCACCTTAAAACTATATCTAAAAACGGATTGTTTTGACTTTTCACTGATATGCTGAGCAAAATATATCCTCAAACTCATAGGTCACCTCAGTTTTTGTGTGGTGGGCATTTTTCGGATTTCGGGGGGTGATTCCCAACTGTCGGGAGGTCACTCTCAAATGTTTGTTGGAGAAATCGGTGGGTTTGGGTTATTCAACTAAAATCCCCAATATATCAAGAATCCCCAAGCTTCTTATTATAATTTTCTTATGTTAACTTGATAACCCCGAGGTACCTAAAACCAGATCCAACCCTAACCACATCTAACCACGAAAAAAATCAGTAACTGACCTCACCCCAATCAATCCAGAAACAGGTCTCTTAGGACCGAGGCACTTTGGCCTCGGTGTTTGGCGAGTAAGTCGGCCGCGAAGGTCACAGGAAGTTGCTGCAGGATCGGATGGAGATTTTCCGTGTTTTCTCCTTAGTGAACGTTGATTTGTCAAGTCACCCTATTGGGAACTGTTTGTTGCCCTATAAAACACATGATATCAGTACATGATTGAATATAGATGTGTATATCTACAAATACGAGGATGATAAGGGGTAGTCATGTAGGAATCAACCATAGACAGAAAGAAAATCAAATCTGAAGTTCGTCTGTTAAGTACATAGTAGCCTGGATAGTGCAGAAATCAGACTCAGACTGAGTCTATGAAAGCAGTTAACATGCTCACAAAGTGTGGAACACCCACGAAAGGATTAGAAAGGACACTATCCAAAAAAAAACAAACCAAAACACTTCCTTACATCGAAGTAGGAAGCATCAACAAAATATGTGGAGTAATGTCATGTAGGTGTGTGGACATGGCTCTACCGACAAGTCATGTATTTCTATATTCGAACGGCTGCACTTTAAAATATATCTAAGTTTGATTCATTGCTTCTTCTGACTCTACACATTTAGAGTAGCTTGCGTCTTAATGTTGAGCCATTTCTTTGGCGATTCTAGCACTGCTCACTTCCACAGTTTAGCATTCAGCCATTGCCTTTCACAGCCAAGTCTCTGTGCGAAGATGTGCTTGTCGTCCAAGGGTACCGTGCGACAGGTCTTGAATGGTCGAGGAGGTTGGATCTCCAGTCTCTATGTGTCCAAGATTGCGGTGCTTATTCTCCCATTTGCATCTGAAGTAATGTGCCTGACATATCGAGAGCAGCAACAAAACAACCCGAACCCTAAACACAAGTCAATGATATCTGAAAAGAATGCCAAGAAACACTGAGTTACCCTCAAGTAAACTACCACAGCTGGCTCCAATATTCATGAATATTCCCATTTTCAATAGGACATACTTTAATCCGGTTCTATTTTCCAGCCATCTATGTTAGTTTAATCTGGCCAAATTTAATAATATTTCACCAACCATCCGATTTCCCTGAAATAAGGGGTCACATTTCCCTTACTAAACCACCAACATGAGGGTGAAAAACTCATGCGAGGTCGCGAGCTTTAACCAGCCCTCTGGTAAACTAACATGGCAATAGAAAATGGACCTTTCGAAGATGTATTTATTGTATTCCCTATTTGAACATGGGATTTTTTTCATGGCCATGTTAGGTTACTAAAAAACCGGAGGGTAGGTTAGTTTCATGGAGTGATGATTTATACGTTGGATTCATCTCGTTGATTCATCTCTCCCCCGCGAGCCTGGCCACCGTTTCTCAATCTCTGCCAGGTCTTTGCCTCAAATCTGGAGACAAACAGAAAAATCGCTGCCGCTAAACAGCGCCCAAAGTTGTTGCGTTGAAAAATCAAGGAACCACCCATACCTTCCATGGTAGGGTATATGTTGGGTGAATTTTTTGAAGATAAATGTAGAATAGATAAATGTTAGTTATGTAATGGTTAATTGGTGGTTTGGGGCGGTTGGTGGTTTGGATTCCGAGGGATCCCCGAAAATAAAAGGGATTGTTATGAAAGGGGTCTCCCTTGAATCCCCATTAGTTGAAAAAAACAAAGCACACAAAAACAACAACAGGTTCAGATGAGTGTTCGAAATAAGAACGACTGAAAATTCACGCTCTAAGAATGGCAACATTTTGAATATGTGTTGTCGTTTTGGAAGCTGAAAATTGCCATTTTTGGAGAATAGTAACATGAAACTCTTATGATACACTAGTTGGTGGTTTCAACCTATCTGAAACATATTAGTTCACATTGGATCATTTCCCCAGGTAGGGATGAAAAAAAATGAAACCACCACCAAGGGATATATTGATCTATTTTGAATGTTTAAGGATCGCAGCGAAACATACCAATCAAAAATAAACGACCCTGACCTATCTACAAAACTGGTTGAATCAATGACACTCAAACAAACCCACCAACACAAACGCATCCATTTTTGGGATGAGATTTTCTCCAACCAGAAAGAGTTGCATCCTTCACCATCAACCCTTGTCCACTTCTATGATGGCAAGCAACTTGAAAGTTTCATACGGATGACATGCTGCAGATCTTTGTGTTCGGCTGCAAGCTCCCACAACGTCATGGGTGGTTTGGTTCCTGCTGCGTTGGGAAAGAGGTGAAAATTTCACCAGCTTTAAATGGTTGGCTAAAACACACAAAGCCAGATCTATGTAGAATGTAGACCAACCAATCAACAATAATTAGGTCAAGAGAGGTATACAAAAGATACACTCCCTAAGACTAATATAGCACCTAAAATGGTGGTTTCCAATAGGAATCTCCTTTTCCAGGGGTCTATTTTCAGGGGCTATGTTAGTTTGCCTCTTTCCATCATGTCAATCGGTGCTGTATACAAAGTCAATCTGTCAAATGCGCCGATAGTATGGCCATTGAATCTAGAGATCTGATTTATACTCCACACATACAGATGAATCATGAGAATCTAGGGATAGCCTGCAGCCTGTCCAAAATGCCAAGACAGGAAATAAGGTCATAATAGGCCTGAAGGACAATGGTGGTTAATAATCTCTGATTTTTCCAGGCCATATGTCTTTGAGATCCTGGGGGTCCCCAACATATCCCCTACCGTTTGGCACTTTTGAAAGATTAGTGTCTTTTTCCCGAGGTCATAGGCCATCTCAGGGGCTTTTGCTATTAAACTTCCAGGGGGCTGCCCTCAGATTCCCCCGGCTGGCACACCTGGAACGTCCGCCAAGACATTGCCTTGTGCTGATACCATCAACTTTGTTGATGCCTTCATGTTGGCGCGAATGCCCTGAGTCGGAGATTTTGAACCCAAAAATTGATGGTTTGTAGATGTTCTTCCTTTTCCAAGTAAGCATTCTCTGGTTCCATGTTAGTTTACCGGGGTGTAGCACTTGAATGACTGGCTGTTGATTGGGGCTGATATATTTGGGATGGCTATTATGTAGTGTAGCCACCTGGGATGAAGGAAACTCTTCGAATCATAAACTACCAACCTGAACTCCTGCAATATTTTCAGGCATCAACACTAGAACCCAACTCATAAATCTTTCTCCCTATATATATATATATTATAATATTTCTTGAAACATAAAACAATAGAAACATATTCAGCAAAAAACTGACTCACACCTTACCTACTATAGACAAAACAAATAAATACTTGCAACTCTCAACCAAAATATGGCGTCCAACATGTCGTGAAATCTAGCGACCATGTTGTCCCTTTGTTTTGCCATTTCCAAGGTGCAATTCCCAAGGCGGTCCATCCATCCTTTCGTTTCACATTGGGATCCTGGATGGCTGGCGATCGCCACTTCCAAAGTTCGGTGGTTTTTGAGACTCACGGGACTTGTGCCATCTACTTTCCCGGTGGTTTTTGAAGCTTTAGCTCAAAGGAAGACATCAATTTCAAAGGGATCGTCCATTGGTTTTGAAAGAAACAATCAATCAAAATCATGACTCTGAATTCGGAGTGTTGTAGAGGTACCTACTGTTGTCCAAATACATGAAGGATGATTGGTAGTATGACCATGGAGCACCAATACTTTGGGTGAGGTCGAGTAATGCGCCTATGACAAAGCCTGATCATATTGGGATACCAACGCAAACGAGAAGGAATCAATAATCAAACAAACAAGCAATCTTTGGTCTCAGGCAAGCATCAGCATTCTTCTCCAGAAGTGCCCGAACGAATTCCTCAGGGAATTTGAGTGCTTAAATGATTGACATTGAATATAATTGAGAGTGATGCAAAGATCGTGTCGTTAAGAATCTGCCCCAAAAACCGAGTCACTCATGATCTTCTATTTTGTTCGTTCCAAAACATCTCAATCTATTTCCAAGGAATCAAACAAATCTACTGGATCATATACCCTGGGCATCAGGGATATGCATACCTAAGGCGGTATTAGAAAACACGTCTCAAACTAAGCCCATCAGTTGCAGCATTTCAATTGACACGGATCTGTTTGTTGGCTTTAACCGCAACCGTGGATAAGTGTCCTACCAACGACCATTGGAGTGGGGGGCCCGCAGGGACTGTAACATGTATATTACATATAATCAAAAATATATACAGTATAGTGTAAGACCAAACATAACGTGTCAAATGTATATGTATTCATATTAGTATCTGTAAAGATACAATGCATAATATACACCCCTTAGTGAACCAAGTTTTGCCAAGTGTCATTCTTCACCTTGGCAGGAGCACCCTCCAAGGCCGCGATTAAAGGTGTCGAGCCATCATTGCGTATGTCTTGAACCTCAGAGTGTTGCAGTTCCGGGTGGCCAAAAGCAATGAGGTAGAAAAGATGAAAAGGGACACGCACAAAAACGATGCAATTCCTTTGAACAAATCACCACATTCACCACATCTACTGATACTATAAGTGAATTACCCATGTTGTGTGTGTGATTGGAAACAAAATCATGTCCATTTTTGAAGGAAAACAAGTAACATTGATTTTCTTGCGGGAGAGGCCAGCAACCTTGGAATTCCAACAAGACCATCATACTCATGGACTGGCGATTTATGGCCTTGAAATCGTCAAAAGTGTTGAAGTCACAACCCAACTCAAGCACATTCAAACACACCTTTTCAAGTGAGTGAATAACAAAGGCAGGGACACATCTAAGCCAGCAACAGCAAAAGAAGGTGAAGAAGTAGTAGTAGTAGTAGTAGCAGCAGTATTGTAGCAGCAGTAGTAGTAGCAGCAGTATTGTAGCAGCAGTAGTAGTAGCAGCAGTATTGTAGCAGCAGTAGTAGTAGCAGCAGTAGTAGTACACCAGGTGCACCTTTCAATTTTGTTCCACCCAAATCTTTGATGGGTGGCCTCTGCGTTTCGAGATTTCCGTGGAAATTTCCACCAAGTGGCGCATGCTCGACGGACGTTCAACAACTTGTGCAAAACTTCACCTTGACACTCTGCAAGGAAAGACCCTGGGGGCAAACCTATGGGCTGCTAAGAAACCAACAAAGCTATTAATGGCCAATTTACGCAATCTACAATGGACTAGTAAATTTACAATAACCAAAAGCTAAGATAACAGTAACCTGTTTTGAATGATATAATCTACAATAGACATTAAAATTCACAAAACTCCTGGAAACATAGA
Organism: Breviolum minutum Mf 1.05b.01; assembly: GCA_000507305.1. Lineage (NCBI taxonomy): Eukaryota > Dinophyceae > Suessiales > Symbiodiniaceae > Breviolum > Breviolum minutum. The sequence goes on along the minus strand of DF241237.1, from coordinate 6,319 downwards.
GAGAACTATACTATTGTGTGAGCAAAAAAGCTGGCGCATTTGTCGGAAAAAAATGGCCGAATGCAAAAACACACAAGAAGACCCCATACTGCTGATGGAAGAAATCCTGCACCACCTGGGAAGTAAAACACCCTGTACATGAACTACCAACCTCAAGTGGTTGGCCGGATTTCTGAACCCTCAACAGTATGAATCAGATTTCAGATTGACAAAACGCGATTTTGTCCAACAGGCAGAGGTTATGATTGGAAGATGCACTATGGAAATAATGGAAGCTTACCCTTCTAAAAACGAATCCATAATCCCCCATCCCAGCCGGCACTTTTGAGTCGATGATTTTCCAAACTTCCCGTTTGGTGGGTTTTTGGACTCGTTCCCTGGAGGGTTCAAACCCTAGCTCCATATGATTGGATATCCCCATCCTAAACCTTGCTCCAAGTGGCTAGATGTCTTATAGACCGCCAGGTGTACGGCCTTTTCACCCGTGGATTTGGCGGGTAAGGACATATCTGCACCTCATAACGAGCCAACTGCAGGTTCAATGGATTTTAAAGTTAGGTTGGAGTGATAGAAATTCCATACCATCCATGTATGGAATATTTACCTACATTTGGTTGTTGTTTATGGTAAATGTAGGTAAATATACCATACATAGATCCTATGGGGAAAGAAATGTACTCCCGAAAACTAACAGCCATCACACCTGAAAATAGGCCGAAACCCTAAAAGGAAGCCGGATCGTCTTCCAACCATCAATTTTTTCAGGTGCGAGCTGTTAGTTTCAGGCAGGGTAACCTGGATCTACTCTCCAGGATGCCACTCACCACCACGATCATTTCCACTTTTAGGTTTGGGGAGCCTTATATTTAGTATATAACCTTCACTTTTCATCACTTTTCACTGTCACTGGGTGGGGGGTAAATCCAAACTATAGCTGTAGCTGGTGGCAGGTGGTTTCAACCCATTTGAAAAATATAAGTGAAATATAGCCAAATGGGATGATTTGAAAAAAAAAACAAGGGTGAGAAAAAATATGTGAAGGCATCACAGTGACCAAGTTGAATAGATGACAACAGGAACACCTAAACTTTGGACAGAAAGTGCCAGTATACAGCTAGCAACAGAAGTTGTCTAACTGCACAATAACGATGGACGTGCGCTTGGTTTGGTTTATTTACTCCTGATTTGCAGGTTGTAGATATCGTCTTCGAAGCCCAGCCGCACAACAAAAGCCTCTCCATCCTACACAGTGCGTTGATTTCATGGACAACTTTTAGTACCCGTTTTTCTCCAATTTCTGGGACATGTTTCAAATCAAAAAGTCCAAGGATTCCCCAGTCCACCATTTGGTGGCTTGCTATTCACATGCTATCCATCTCTTTGGATAACTTGTTTTTTATGGTTGCTCTGACCCTGCATGAGGCAACAAATGGGTTTTAGTGGAGGGAATCCGGAATCTGTTTTAAGTGAGGTTCTATGGGGAGAATTCCCTGTCAAAAAAATGCTTCGATAATATCATCCAGATCGACTATCAAGAAGCTCTTACAACAACATGTACACCGTGAGATACCTGTAAAGTGAAAGTTTTCCGGCCACTCTTGTAAGACTTGGAAGGGTATTGTTTTTTTCAAATCCCATGAGGCATTATCGCATTACCTTTGCTTGACAGGTGAAAGATTGAGATGTTCACTTTAGATAAACAACATATCTTAAATGACACTCCTGATGGGTCACCCAACTTACAATATCAAACATTGATACACACATATATATATATATATACCTGGATCTTCCAAGTGTGTAAAATTTCTGCCTTTTCACCAAAAAAACCTACCAAAAGGCAATTTTATTACATATCTAGAAGATCCAGGTATATATATATATATATACGTATATGTATATTATGTATATATATATACATATACGTAAATATACACACGTATATATATATATACATACATACATACATGTGACCAAGGACAACACCTTACCCTTTACGTTTTTTCCAAGATTCAACGATCAAACAATCATCTCCCCAAAAACTTCGCCGAGCTTCGACTTTGGATAAGTAGTTCTACCAGTTGAGCATTCCCACTGGACCTAATATCATAGGGAAAATGGCGGTATCTTTGGGATGGAGGGCCCCTAGCTGTTTCAGCCCCCAAAAAGGACTCCTTTCAAAGGGGGATATACTGATATACTGGATAAATACCCACAATATATAGCTGTATATGGGGTCTATCTTAAAATTACCATCCCAAGGGTACCACCATTTTCCCTATGATAATATCAGAGCAGCTTGACCGGTGATTTGAGACGAGATACTGTTGATGGAAGAGATATAGATCACCAAAGAAAGGATGTATGAAAATAGCATGGTAAATAATGGGATAAACTACCAAGCTCAACTGCTTAGCCAGATTTCTTCCATCAACACTAGGAAGTATCGAAGATTTTATCATGGTAAATGGCCAGGGTTGTCCCGTCATTCCACATGAAAAAAGAAAAAACACCCAGGATTTTCAGATCTGAACTAGAACTTGCATATGATGCCAGGGTAAAAAAAACGTGTTAACTCGCTATATCGGGGATAAACTTATCCCACCCTTTAATGACGGGAATCCTTATAATTGGTATATAAAACCCCTACCTTTAAAAGGGTGGCTTTTCCCATCCCGGACGGTTTAACCCAGGTCAACAATGACAATCCCCCAGCTTCAAGGTCTCCAGACACTGCCATCAGCATGGGTGTCCAACCAGTACCAGCATCATAACCGTTGGGATCTCCACGTTTCTCCAGAAAAGTCTTTGCCTGAGATTTTAAAAAGGGTCAGGTGAGCCACGAGAAAACCATCGGATAGGTTCCATTGAATCCTAGTTGTTTAATAGGGATCCTTTAATAGGGATACTTGCATCATTTTTACCCAAATATTCACATGTTTTATAAACAAATCTTCCAAAATATTAAAAGAAAAAAATGATTTGACTGCACAAGTGATGAAGAAATGGGATAAACTCATCCTACCTTTCATAGGGAATCCTTATACAACCCCTACGGAATTGGGTTGATTTTCCCATCCCCTATGGAAATAGTGGAAGTCTTAGACTCCTGAAAATAAGATATACGCATTCCCTGAAACGAACAAATAGCACCTGAAAATTGATGGGTGGAATAGGGCCATTTTCAAGGCCGATGGCTGTTGGTTTTAGGGAATGTAATCAGACCTTGTGCACTGGGTGTCATGCCATTCGTCAGTTTTAGCCTAGGAATCAAAACCATTCAATTTAGCGTCAATCATTGTGAGCTTTCTGAGCCATACCTGTTGAGATTGAGAACAGGGAGAGGTTTTGTTTGACGAATTACAATTAGAATCTGACAATGCGATTTTTTTCCGAGAATCAGTGAGTAAGAGATACACAACTAGTAGTTTTCCCATGTTCACAATAACAAAGTCTTGCTGGGTAATTAATTTATATTGTACCCTCTGGTAAACTAACATAGCAATGGAACATCCCCATTTTCAATAGGAAATACATCTTCAGAGGGTCCATGTTTCATTGCTATGTTAGTTTACCGGAGTGTAACTCATTGAATACGTCCCTAGGGATCCAATCACCTTCTCAGATGATGATTGGGGTGTATAATCAGCTCCCAAGAAAGGTATTTAGGTTTCATTACCTTTCTCAGAAGGTGATTAGATCCCTAGGGTGCTGTATGTGTTCTATCTTTCTTCAATGAGTTTTTGTTGGAAAGCTACAAGAAAATAGCCCGACAAAGTCAACCCATCAACTTCCCCAAGAAAAACATCCCCAACCTGAAAAACCTACCATCACAACCAACATTTCTGCAGAAAAAAACAAAATGGTTAAGAACCTGTAATATAGCAATGGGTGTACGTTGCATAAATTGTTGTGAAAAACCATTTCAATATGTAAAGATCTCTAATTCTAAAAGTCACTACCACCGTTGTGTTTTTGTTCCCTCATCTGGAGGGACATCCTCTCATCCAGTTTCATCGCCACCGAGGTTCTGCAGCAGTACTACCTCCCAACATATCTCGCAGTACATCGCCCTTCAATTCAATGTACTCGTCACCCAATTCAAACCTTAAGGGGTGGTAAGTTTGGTGACTGAAGTGGTAGGGGGCCCCTCCCTACAACTACCCTTCCTCCTGTTGATGGAAGAAATTCCAAACAACCACCTGGGATGTACAAAACCCCGTAAATAATGGGATATCTACCATATCAACCGGTGCAGGATTTCCTCCATCAACAGTCCCATAATCATGGAAGTGCAAAATGGGTGTATCTCCAATATTAGTTTCCTTTCATTTAGGGTGGGTTTTCCACTGAACCATGATTATGGGAGAAAGGGTAACATAGCCCCCTGAATCACTGGGTTTGGAAGATGTAGAGTAATTTCCTTTTGGGGCCAAGCCTTCTGTCAAGTGCGAGCTGTTAGTTTCAGGGAGTGTATAAAAACCTGCTGCAACACGAAGAGCTGGAATCCAAAAACTGTTTCTTTCTCAAAAGGATGTACAGTTTGATGCTCCCCCAGTAGAATTGACAACCATTCATGAACATAAACTTTACGGTTCAAAGACGTGCCATTTGCATGCGAGCCATTGAAAAGTCCCGGCCTTACTTTCCATTGAATCCTCCCTGAAACTAACATAATCCCTGAGGGAATGTCATTTTCCAACCATGCCAAAAGGAAATGTCATTTTTCAACCATTGATTTTTAGGGGCGTTTGCTGTTAGTTTCAGGGAGGAAACTAATCCTTCCCACAGTCGACTTCACCTGTCGACCTGGAAAATCAGGAAAATCTCAGGGAATCCATTCCCTGGATCGATGCTTACAATGTTGAATCAAAGAGTCCTTTTACCCTGCCTTGTTGTTATGTGTATGTGTCGGAAGCCAAAGCCCCAAAAAACTATCATCATCATATCATCCCTATGGATCCAAGTACCTGTTGAGAAGATACTTTAGCCCCCAAATTGTACCCATTCAGTGCATTCCAAGCACCTACTTGGATCCATAGGGCATCATGTTACGAAAATTGTGTCATGTCATCACATTCTTTAAAATCAAAAGACTCCAGTTACAAAGGGGAATTTTTTGGCCAGTTATATCAAATTACTATGATTATCTATGATCTATAATTCCTGAACCTGAGTTTAAGGGGTGACCAACCAGCGGAGAAAACGTCTCCGCTACCAAAAACTTGACCTTTCGAAAGGGATGCGACTCCCATCTCCACTGCACAACTGCATTGCCGTTTCGCCAAGCAACACGGTCTGCAAGGTATCCTTCGCAAACTCCGAAAATTGAGTCTTCACCTTTTCCGGAAACGTCGGTGCATAGACTGTGAACAAAAAGTCGGTTCTTTTGAGTGAAACCCTAGGGATCCTGGCTCACCTTCTCAGATGATGAGCAAGGGGTGTATCATCACCTCCAAAACGAAAGGTATTTAGGTTCCATTACCTTTCTCAGAAGGTGATTAGATCCCTACAAAAAGACAAGAAAACGTCAGTGGTGTGAATAATGCTCAACAAATGGTATAATCACTTAATCTTAGTTGCACATGATATAGGATGATTCTAGAATTACGCCACCCCTGACACTGAACAATGCCATCCCAACAGGAGATATGATTCTCCTCCGAACTCTGATTCTTCAAACCAATGGGATTACCAAAGTTTCGAGGGGTATGAGTGAGTGGCGTCATGGTAGCTGTTGTTTTTTGTTGTTTTCCCCGCTCCTTTTGGACCTTCCTCAGTTTTTGTTGTTGGGAACTTGGAATCTTTAGCTGGTTCATTCATGTTACAAGTAGTTCCACATGTATGACATATTAACTTAAGACTCTGCGACAGTGCAATTTGACATGACAGTTGGATCATTTCAGGTCTTTTCCTTTCACTGCTTTGGTTCAATCCTTTAGGCCTTGAGCCTTCGGCGCCCCACGGTAGAAAACAATTGTCCGATCACCAGTTTCATTTGTGAAACTAATTGCCATAGTGTCTTTTGGTAAGACATACTACTTGTTTGAGAATATCTACCTGGCTGCTGCCTCTTCTCCCCTGTGTTGTTCCCGCATTGGTAGCGGAGCGGTAGAACGTCCAGGGTCGAGACAAGATCTACCAGCACAAGATCCTTCAGGACTTGCTCTACGTCACTTGCTTTGCATCTTTGGCATTGGAGTGGCTGTTGTGTGGAGCCACGGCTGAGTCACCTGGGGGTGTTTGGAGATATAGATCGAGGTCTAGAACTAGATCATCGACCGCCTCTTCATCATCTAGGAATCAGCAATACTTCACC
>DF241236.1:40558-83085 GCA_000507305.1 Breviolum minutum Mf 1.05b.01 | reverse complement strand
ACAACAACAACAACAACAACAACAACAACAACAACAACAACAACAACAACAACAACAACAACAACTGCACACAAGGTGGAGAAAAAAAAGCAAAAAGAACAAAATGCAGAATTCACATGTGCGAGGTTGAAAAAAATCGGGGCCACAGAAAAAAAAAAGGTGTCTTGTGTTCACAAAAAAAGGTGGGGTCTTAGGTTCACCTTTTTTGGGAGGCTTAGATTCATAAAAGTTTTTGGCCATAAGTTCATCAAATTTTGGGACATCATGCTCATATTTTTTGGTGTCTTAGGTTCACAAAAATCTGTAGGGGCTTAGGCTCATAGTTTTTTGGGGACTGAGGTTCATAGAATTTTGGGGGTCTTGTGTTCATGTTTTTTTTGGTGGGTCTCACCCTCATTAAAAAACATTGGGCCGTTACTTTCATAAAACCTTTGGTGTTTTGTGTTGACATTTTTTGGCAAGGTCATAGACCCTCCAAAAAATGTTCTTCGATTCAGATCTTTGGGTTTCTTGTGTTCATATAAGTTTTGGGTTCTTAGTTCATATCTTTTTTGGGGCTTAGCTTCTTTAGGGCCATATGTTCATTCATATGATTTTCTGGGCCTGAGGTTCATTTTTTCTTGGTGTCTTGTGTTGATAATTTTTTGGGGTCTCAAACTCATAAAGGTTTTAGGCCCTTGGTCTTAGGTTCATAGAAATTCGTATGTCTTTATGCTACTAATGTCTTTGTTCTTCACATCTTTTTTGGTGTCTTGTGCTCAAGGGCACAGGAGCCTCTTGTGTTGATGAAATCTGGAAAGAGCACCAAAATAAAAACAAAAACACAAAAGCTTTAGAGAGATAATGACTACACAAGCAGCGAAAGCAGCCACAAACTCACAGGACGCAACTAAGCAGCAACTACTGCGAAATACATGTATGAACAAAAGCAAGAAAGCAGAACACGAGCAGAAAGCAGCAAAAGTAACAAAAGCAAGAAGCAAAAGCAGAAACAGAAACTGAAGCAGCAAAAGCAAAAGCAAAAGCAAAAGCAGAAGCAGCAAAAGCAAAAGCAAAAGCCAAAGCAGAAGCAGCAAAAGCAAAAGCAAAAGCAAAAGCAGCAGAAGCAAAAGCAAAAGCAGAACCCAAAATAAAAAATTAATTCCCAAAAAAGAAAAAAAATAATTCCCCAAAAAAATACCCCTTCAAAATGATAGTGCAAAACATGCTAAGCGAAGGGTTTAACAAGATGGGCAAAAGAGGAAAAGGTCAAAGCCAAAAGGTCTAGGACATCAGAAAAAGAAACAGCATTCAGGTGAATAGGAGCAAAAACCACAACGCACCAACTGTCGTTGCGTAGAATACAATCATTGCACCCCATGCCACACTGCCACACCCACAAGCGGAAGCCTACAGCATCGTGCCGATGAGAATCCACTCATCTGGGTCAGTGCTTGCTGGGTTCTGCCTCTCAAAAGAGCATGGGAATAAATCTTGCAGTTCTCAAATGTCATCACCTCCGACCACAGCAATGAAACCAAAACCCTCCTGTTTCCTCGCAGTCTGAGAGTCTGAGATCCAAGCACTCTGATGGAAATGTCATCAATTTGTGATCCCCCAATCGTGGCTGCCACCGTCAAAGCCAGAGTCGCCCGCTGCGACTGCCCCAGGCAGCTCAATACACTGCGGCTTGAGGTTGCCAAGCAATTCTGTGGGAACGCAACTCCTACTGGAGCAAACAAATCCACCTGGCAAACACAAACCAGAAAATGTATTCAAAATGTATTCAAACGTTTGGTTCCGCTTGTCTGTACTTATGACGGAGCAAAGCACTGCATCTGTGTCAGGATTGTCTTCAGCTCAGCGAGAACCAATCGCACCAAGTACCAAGGTCTGCTCAGCAAATGAGGCCAGCTGAACATGAGTCACTTCTGCTCCGTCTGGATCAATGCTGACAGCAAGAACCACCTGCCAGGATGTTCATGTTTTGAGCAACCCAATCACCCAGTTACCCAGAAAGCTGAAAATAGAAACGGCCTCTGAATTTGGAGCAACCGACACCTTTTGGGGCACATGTTGCCAGGTTTTGTGCAATCCGTCTGCCAAGCAGTGTAGTTGAAAGATTGCTGCAATTCTTAAGGCCGTAGCTGGAGAAACGACAACATTGAGAGTACTTGCAAAAGGCAGCACCGGAGCGAACTGGCCATCGTTGGTACCTCAGTTGAGACGGCACCTTGTGCAACCAGTTGCTTGAAGTGAAGTGTCTCAGCCCTGCACTGAGGATGTTGGAGTTTGTGTCATTGCCAAGTTCGTCCTTGTGTTTCTGGAATGATCATCCGGTTTGCCAGAATTTCATAGGTCTTGCATGAATTGCATGAAATTGGATTCCATACTCTTACTAGCTTTAACTTATGGTACTTCAGGGTACTTACACATAAGAATCGGTACTTGCTAACACCGTTTTGGCTCTGACTGGTCCATGAGTCCTTCAGCTGAATGGTCCATGCAGGCGCAATATCAGCTCCTGGGGAGAAAAACATCCCAAAGATGCAGAGGCTCTCGATGAGGATTGTCCAAGTCCGGGACAAGGCGGGAAACCAAGAGCTGGCGCTGTGACACTTACCAAGGATCAACAATCAAAGTGACTTGTCGCCGCAACTCTATGAAACTCTTGTCAACGCACCAAAGCCTTGTGCGAGATTGATGGGAAAGTTGCCACGCACCTGTAGGACTCACATTGATAAATGATGGAAGTTGGACACAACCAATTTTCGGTTGCCTGAAGCTTGCTGATGTCAGTGCTAGAGAGCTGGCACAGAATTTCGGCGCTCAACTCATCCTGGTTCCCCATTGTCAAAATGGTGGCCTGCCTGGGTAGCAAATTCGAATGTGCAAATAGAGTGGATTTTGAATTGTCAAAACATGCGAAAACATTTTTGAAAATGGACGTTCTCAGCATGCTTGACGGCCTCAAGCAGTCATCACCTGCAATACTCTTCAGAGTCATGTCCTGCAGTTGAACGCAAACCTGGACACTCCCTATGCTTCTAGCTGAGCTGGTCATTCAAGCTCTCTTCCCAAGACCAAAAGTGCCGAAATGGTGGGAAAAAAGGAAGCAAGTTATTATAGTAAAAACGCTAGCCTGCGTTCCAACCTTTTCCCCTCATTGCTTGGGCCGTGACCGGCTAGTGATCGGGCTACGATGACACTTACCCCATTTTGGAGCATGTGTCACCGGTCTCGGGCTTGCTCGGCAGATTCACGAGCTTCAGAAATACGCTGCCTGTACAAGCGTTTTCTAATAGCCGCGTCCGCCCGAAGTCTCTTCGCTACGTCAGTGTCTTTGAGTGCCCATACTCCAGTTCTCAAAACCGTAGCCAACTTGCCATTTCCACGTAGCTTCGTCAAGTCATCCGCCAGTAGTTCTTCTCCTGGAACCCACCGTATGCCACGGGATGCTTGATCTTCGAAGAGAGCTTCCTTCATGGCCGCAATATCAATTGCCAGCCGTTTGTCCTCACCCAATGCTGATCCATTCAGCAGGTCATATCCTGTGCGGCTATCCATCACCACGAGTTGCCGCCATTGTGCCACCGCTGCGACCCAGTTGTTGAGCTGGAAGTCACATTGCGTAGCCTCAGCCATCATAGCTCGCAGGAAATCCGATTCTTCTAGAGTGTTGGCCGCCTGACTGATCTCTGCTGCCAAACTCGAACGAACCACCCTGCGGATCAGACCTGAATGGTAGGCCAACACTGCAATCTTGGCTGATCCATCAAGAATCTGAGGGTTTGCCACTGCCAACACAAATCCTCCTTGTGAACGTCCACGGGGCATGCCAGCGAAACTAGCATCCGAAATGCCTAGCACCACAGCCTCTGACAAGTCACATCCAAGCTTGTGGAACTTGATCTTGGTAGTCTCACGTGCCCTATCCACTAGGATCTGTAGTTCGGCAAGAGCTGCTGGATCTCCGACACCTGCAAGTTGCTGAATCCTGGACACACCAAATGCCAAGTCTGCCCGGCATGGACGTGCCAACCAGTTCAACTGTCCTGTCAGTGTACCAATCCACTTCTTTTCATTTGGTAGTAGACCGTGTCTTTGACCTTGAGCTCTCTTTGGTGGATCTTGTAGCCGCTTCACGTACTCCTCCACGTCAAGCTCAATGGTGCCATCAGGTAATTGTTGTTCATAGCGTCCACAAAACCGCGTACTGCTTGTTGGTGCCTTCCATTCACCGAAGTTGAACTTCTCATTCAACAGCGCACATAGACGTTCTTCCTCCTGCGGCTTCACGATGAACCGGATATCGTCCACATGCACCGCCAACATCGCGACCACCTGCGAATCGGCATTGAAGAACGAAAAGACACCTGGTACCAGCTTCCACTCGCGACCTCCGATGGCCTCCGTGTCACGCTTGAACCTTTGATACCACAAGCGAGGTGATTCTGCCAGACCAAATCCTGCCTTTTTGAGCTTGATCAGATCTGTTCGTGCTCCTTCTGGTAACTTCGTCATGAGGAACTGCCTGTCGAACAACGGGTAGTTCTTGGGAGATTGCACGAAGACTCGGCGTGTTGACGGCAAATAGTCTCCTTGCAAAAATGCCGCCGAGATGTCCGCAAAGAACATCTTCCAGTCCCATTGCACCGCAAAGAAGATCAGCAAGTTGTGAGCAAGAAGGCTTGCTGTTGGGGATTCCGTTTCAAAATCTCCGGCCTTTTGGTCCTTGTGGCCGGCAATAACCCACCTTGCTTTCAACTTTGCACCTTCCAGATCATCATCGGTGGGATGTGGGTTCTTCGGATCTGCCTTGTTCACCAAAACAAATCGAGAGGGAAGAATTTCTGAGACATCCACCACATCCTCCGGCATGACTGGGGCCAAGGCATCGTGTCGAAAGTACACGTCCAACGCCTCCTTGATCGGTTCCTCAAAGCTGCGTTGCCATGCTGGAGTCAGGTCATTCCATTTGAGCTCCAGACGTAGTTTACCTGTGTCTGGTTTCTTGACGTCCAGAGCCTTCTCATCTGCATCATACGCCAACTCTTGCCAACCTTGGTGAGTTGGTCGGATTCTGGGTTGACGTGCATCAGCTTCCCGCAAAGTCTGGTAGAAGATCTCGGCAACCTCGCGCTGATTGTGAAAGACCTGCTCCTGCATTCTCTGTACTGCTTCCAGTTGGCCGGTGCCATTCCTAGGCCACCCGGTTGTCTGGCTAATATATCGGGCAATCTGCAAAACTTGCTGTGCCCCTTTCCACAGATCCTCAGCTGCTTCCCTCAATGTGAGCCATCCTTTCAATGATGGTTCGGTTCCTTTTGACACCTGGAACCGGGTGATGCCCTGCCATGGGGCTCCAAGATGTTGTTGGGTATTCCATCCCGTCCACAAAATGTTGTCAATCATACTCCGATGAAGAGCTGGTGCAGTTGGAGGATTTGGAGAAGGCTACTTCGCCTTTGGATGATGTGCCACTAGCAATGCTGATGAACATCCCAAAGGGCAGGCCCAAGAAGAAATCGAAGGACCCAGCCGATCCATCGTTGATGACGTTTCCAGACAAGCAGGCGGTCTTCAACAAAGCTATGCAGAAGACTAAAAGTCATTTGGAACAGATGAAGCATCGACTACAGCCGACGCTCGGGTCAGCCTCAGCTTCGTCCGCTGCTCCAAATGCAGCACATGTGGTACAGGCATCAGCTCAAGAGCTACCTCCTCCGTTTGGCGCTACTCAATTAGTACCTCCACCTTTTGGCGCAGTCACTGGAAGACGACCTGTGGTGCCTAACTGGTCTTCCGGAATCTACCTCAATCGGGACTTTGAGAGAGAGGACCTACGCAACTATGATGGACCCATCTTCCGGCCGATGAATGAAGAGTCAGGAGAGGAGGAGTTGTCAGAGGCCTTGAGCGAATCCTTGAACAACGAGCACGAGGTGTCGGCGGAGATCTTCTCCCAGGAGGAGTATCTACGTCGAGATAGGGAGCAGGCCAGTGATGTTTTACAAGTCATGAGGCCGTTGGACAGTGAAGAAAGCTTCAACCGGACACCATCCCAGGAGTTCGCTGTGACGTCATCTTTGCGAAGGTGTAGATCAATGCCGTACAACTTCAGAGGTAGACAGCACAGTCCGGCTATGATTGCATGGTTTGATGAACACAGAGAGAGAGGATGGGAACCACAAGCATCGCCTATGGTACGAGCGAGCCCTTCAAGCCAGATCGCTTTGTGGGAGCAGTCACCAACTCACATGAGGAGTAGGCTATGCAGAAGACAACAGGTTCCTATCCTGACCCGACAGCATGATCCGGCAGGCCCCCCAAGAGAAGACTATTGGGTGGTTCCTACAGACACTCCGGAGCTTTGGCGAGTACATGTACGATTACGGAGATGTCTATTCCATCCCTTTTATTCCCCACCAGATCAACCAGGACAGCGGGAATATGCGATTGATGAGCTGGAACTTCCAGAAGGTTACAGCTCAGAAGATTTCTCCGGTTGGAGAACAACACAGGTGATCTATGTGCACAACCCGTTGACCGGGATGGAGGCTCAAGGAGTGCGAGGACACTATTTGAGGACGGCAGATCCAATTCGGTTGACAGGCCCACTTCGACTACATGAGATTATTCTTGTACGGGTGGTAGTCGATCTCGCTCCTTCCTTTTGGTGCCAGTCGAACCGGGTGCGCTTTCACGCTCTCGCTTCGGCTGGCGACCAGAGGGTTGTGGTTCAGAAGAAGGTCGCTTTGTTGTTGGTCGAGATCGTTCTTCTTCATCCGCACCGTCTGGGTCGTCGCCATGTTCTGGCACCACATCTGCATTGACTCTGCCTTCATTGAGTTGTTTCTCCAAATCCAGTAGAGCCTCCTTCGCCACTTGTGCTGCCTCCAACTCCTCAGCCACTGCCAAGCGAACAAACTCCAATGGTAACCCACGAAGTTTGTGCCGATACCTCACCCAGACTCTCTTGATGGCACCATCGACTCGTTCCAATCCAACCACAATAGCGGGTCCTTGCCATGAGATATTGTCTTGAATCCTCCGTGACAAACCACGCCGGTGCGCGGGAGGTTCCCAAAACATGACTTGAGAGCCTTCTGTCAACAACTCAAGCCTTGGTAGTCGAGCTCTGGATCCAGCAGCACGTCGAAGAGCTTCATTGGTTTCCAACCATCTAAAGGCATCAACTGCTGCTGCTCTCACATTTGATGCTCTACGGTATGCATCATCTACATCCGTTGGGACTGCCATGTGATACTTGAGCTGTCCCTCCATCGCCATCAGAAGGTTCGGTGGTATGCTAACATCTTTTCCAAAGACCAACTGTAGTGGGGAGAAACCTGAAATCCGAGCCTGTTGATTGCGTGCGGTGACTGCTGATGCTACCACCATCTTCATGTCTTCCATGTCATGGGCGCTGACTTCATTGATAATTTTCATCATCATCAACTTCAGAACCGAACCATGTCGTTCAGCCAATGCCATGCGCCAATGCGCTGTCGGGGGCACCACTTCATGCATCACCGCAAAGGACTTCAGAACTGGCTCCAATTGGCCCATAAATTCACTCCCCTGGTCCGACATTAGGACCGATGGCGGACCAAACACTTGGATCCAGCGGTCACGAATAAGCTCAGAGCGTTGGCGTCCTTTACCACCATAGCCTGCATATACATGCTGAAAGCACACATCACGTGGGTGACCGTATAGCGGACCTGATTGGTGTCCCACACATGGAAAGAGTCTGCCACAAGTCTTTCATTGAAGCGGGATGGTCTAGTGAAGGCTGCCTTAGGTGCGATCTGTGGTGGACACACCCTCCGACAAATCTGACATTGAAGCTGTTTCACGGCTTCGACCACTTCATCCTTCGCTCCATTCTGCACCAACATCCGTGCCAGCTTGTCGTTGCTAACATGGCCCAGAGCGACATGTAGATGTGCCACCGTGCTCCTCATCCTCTTATTCAGTAGAGCTGCGGTACCTGCAAAACTGATGTACTCGTACTTGGTGGAGTAATCATGTAGCGCACTCTGCTGTCGGGCCATTTCCTGACGAAGCTGACCTTCTTCCATTGGGATGTCCACCTTCTGAGCACCTTCGGCCAACAGCCGCTCGAGTCCATCGAGCAGCCAATCACAAAACTGGGGAGTCCACGATGCCGCCAAAGTACTCCTCTTAACCGTACGCCGCTCTCCTGTAGCAGTATCCCGAATGCGGACTGATCCTTCAATAGGTTGATGTTCTCCAGGATGGTGTGCGCACCTAACTTCTCGGAACGCATTGGTCTCCACGGCTGGGTGATTCATCTGCACCGCAGTCATCTTCTTATGGGGCTTCTTCGAAACCGCATCTCGAAGGCCCAGGCCACACATAGGGATCTTCCGCTCATAGACAACCTCACGCCTCGCCATCTCTGGTAGTTTCAGGGCTTCACTAGATGCTGGTTGTTCCAGCAAAACCAGTCCTCCATGTGCGGTCTGAAATGCCCAAACCCACACCACGAATTCCCACAATGGCCGATGCCTCCTCCGCATCTGCCGTAACGCACAGGAATTCTTGCGAAGCCTCTGCCACGCTGACCACGGTCCACATGGCGGGGCCAGTGAAATCACATCAGGCTGCTGCTTTTGGATGACCTCCTTCATCAGCTCACGATGTTCTGGATTCAACAGGTCCAAGCCATACAGAATGTCTTGTGGTTGCAGGACATTCCAACACTTCCTTTTCCTGGCTCTTTCTGAAAACCTCGCCTTACCCGCGAAGATCTCCAACAGAGTCCAAGTATGTGGAGTCTCTGACAACACGTCGTGCAACTTCTGGTGCGTCCTCAAAGCTCGCTGAATGCCTTGTTGCACACTCCGACGTTGCCGCCGGTTGAAGGTGATTTGCTTCACTGGTAATTCACCTTGTCCCGAATCTACGTGATGAACTTCTGCATGAGCCTCTTGATCACCTTCATGGGGTCCCGAAGCCACCTGTCGATCACCGCCGCATACTTGACCTCGCTCTTCATGGCCCACAAGCTCTGTTCTCTCTAAAGCTCGTCTTGCCAATTCGCGATCTGTTGGAGCATTGGGGGTCACTGGGCTCTAGTAACCCCTCTTCCGGTGCTCGCGCTCTGGCTCGGTCTCTGCTTGAGCCAACCACCACGTCTTTGGATTGTTGCACAGCTGCCTTGCTGAGCCTAAGTGGCCCCATAGAGCTGCCAAATGCCTGCCGTGCATCAACATGATCCAACGTGGATTGCGTTTCCAACGCCTCCTGGTGCCCTTGTCCTTGTCCAGCTCGTGCTCCACGGCCCGCTTGATCCTCATCATCAGTAGCAACATCTTCCATTTGAAGGTCACTGATTGGGACTTGATGCTCAGGATGATGTTCCAAGTCAGGTCGTCGCTGAACATTGTCGACAACGTGGGATAGGGGGCTTCGCGTCCGGTCAGTGCCGCAGTTAGCTGCTGTCGAGCTGTCTTCTTGCGACTGCTGCTGGCTGCCCGGTTCGCACTGCTGCCGCCTTTCTGCTTCTCCTTGTTGGGGTTCACCTCGTTCTCGACTTCCTCGGTTGCTGGTTGCAAGAGCTCCTTCTGCATTCCCATCATCTCTTTCATCTGCAAGAACATTTGCTGCATATGGCCCATCTGCTCCTGCATCGCCCTCACCTCGGCTGTGTCCGCTGAGGATGTGGCCGCTGAAGACCTCGGCCGTCTGGGGGCCTTCATAGTCGGCTTCCTGGTCTTCATCTTCTGAGAGCTCTCGCGAGTGGTTGCGGTCGGCTTCTGCTGGTCCTCCTCGTCTGTCATGAGGTACTCCTCGGCGTCCTGGCCCACTGTCTCCCATAGGCTCGCGTCCGTCTCTGATCGCATGGATTGCCTCCGTCGCGGTCTCCGTCGTGGGGTTGTTGACCGTTTGTCTTGATCCACTTTGAGATAGCGGGTACACTTCAACATCACTCGGCATTCTGAAATCTTCTGGTATTTGCACACGTGTATCATCACTGTCATGAATCTCTAGCAAGTAATGACCATTGACTGCCATGCCTAAACCAAACGCCTTGACATGGTACATGCGTGATGCCACTGTGTGATTCTCGGTGTCAATCAGCAATCCTAGCTTGGTTGCAACTGGCTTTGACAACAACGGTGGACACTTCCCAGAAACCACTGAAACTCGCAGTAGACAAGGAATGGAAGCCAAGGTCACTTGAATGGGATAACTTTGACGTATCGACCTCTTCGTCTCCATTCCTTGACCACTGGAGTTGCCCACAAAGTTCCCGCCACAGTACGCATGCATCCTAAGTCTAGTATCATCTTGTTTCCCAATTCGGCCATAGACCAAAACACTTCATTTGTAGCATTTGACGGGTGATTGGGGTATACCATGTTGCATGCAAACTGTGTCACTTCCGCACCCTTGTACTGCTCATCGGCCTTTGCACAGCTCATCAAAAAATCCCAATCCGCTTGATCGGATTGGTCAACGTGCTGAAAACTAACATTCGCCGAGTGCACCACATTGGCCGCTCTGGTAGGTGCTTGTCCCCTGTACGGACACTCTTGTGACCAGTGCCCCAGTTGTCTGCAGATAAAGCATGGTTCCGTCTTCTGTTGCTCTTCCACCCACTTTTGGACATTGGGATCACGGCGTCGTCCGGTCTGAGGGCCTTCCTTTTGAAAGTACTGCCTCATCTTCTTGATCTGTCGTACTCGATTGCGTGCCTTGTACTCCTGCGCATAGATCTCAGCAAAGGGAGGTGGATCGGCGGCAGCCGAAGTAGGAGCCTCTGCAGAGATGGGCGCAAACGCTGTGATGTCAGATTCTTCTTCATCACAGCTCTCGTCACCTAGAAGTGTGCCAACATCTTCATCTGCTATGTCAACGGGATCTTCACCATCTGGCTCATCATCTTCCAAGATAGCCACCAGTGCATCCCGAAGTCGTCGCCGGGGAAATCCACGTCCTCGTCCCTTAGATCTTCGGGGCGCGAATGCCGTAGACATTGGAGAGGATGAAGTATGCGCCGCTGCAGTCGCTTTCTGCACCAAGTACTTGTCTTCATGATCGATCTGTGGTTCTCCACGACCAATGGGGAAACCTTGTATACACCTTCAAGTTGATCTGCGAGCTCCAACATAGCAAAAGTCACTGCGGTCTCATCTTCAAGCGCTCCACCTGCTGCTGCTTTGATCAAAGCCAAGTCTCTCTTCGTTAGCTTTGCAGCATCAAGCAAGTGACCCAGATAAAACTGTTCCCCCACCTGATATGCTGGAGATGCTTGATTCTCTCGCCTGTAGATGTCTGCTCTGTTCAAGAAGGACTCCAAACTCTCACCTGCCAAACGTGAGAGCTTCATGAACTTCTGACGTCTACGATCAACTCGCTTCTGGTCCAGCAACTTGACAATCGGGGAAGCCTCAATGGTGCGACGGATGAGTTCCAATCCGTCGGCTTGAGATACTTGATCAACGGTCAGGTGCTGGACAATCTTCGCGGCACGTTCTCTGAGCTGCTGCATCAAGCGAGGGCCCTGCATCTCCTTCGGCAAAGAAGTGCCTTCCGATGCCACCCAAAACGTGACGCTCCTCCAATACTCCTCCCATGACTCGCCAGGCCTGGCATAGAATATAGGAGGATAACTGCTCGGAATCTTACCATGACTCGGAACGACCTCTTGTCCGCTTCCTCCTGCCACTGACGGGTGCCCACTCGGCACACGTCCCGAAGGCCGATTAGTATCATCTGCATCCCTCGGTGGTTGAGGAGATACCGGGGTTTGTGGACATTGAGGTTCTGGCTCCATCTCGTCCGTGATGTCCTCGGGCTTGATCTCCACCAAGTTTGTTCCATTCATCCCAACAGCCGTCCCGAACTGATGACCAGTTCGAGTTGGAATGAGCTGAACCCGAACCCCAGGTGTCATGGTACTTCCATGATCCATCTGTGGTATGAACTGTCACTCCAATTCTCCCACTTGTCATCGGGCTCATATCTTCCACTTCCACCTGACCATGATCCAGACCACCCACTTGACCCGGACATTCTGTCTGCCTCGTGCACTGATTGCTCGCCATAGCTTGACCACGACATTCGATCTGCCTCGTGCGCTGATTGCTCGTCGTAGTTCTCATTCTCCTTCACCACCTCATAGCTCGCCCACGAAGCCTGTTGCCACGGATCTCGTTGTAACCAAGGGTCATCGCCATCCCCCCGCTGAGAAATGGACGAATCCTCAGATTGGGATGGGTGTTGACTGGATTCTTCACTCATGGTCTCGACATTCTCTGCTATGCGCACCTTGCGTACAGGTTCTAGTGGTTCGCCGGACCCAGAAGAACTGCTCCAAAACTCGCTTGACTCTCCACCAGACTCAAGCTGCACCCCATGCACTTCTTGTAAAGGTCCTCGAACCGCACCTGGTGATGCCATAGCAGCTGTGCGATGCAGTCCTCGACGGTGTCTACGAGCAAAGACTGGCATCGGCACACTTTCCAACTCCGGCTCTGTAGAGGTTTCCTGGACTGAAGGAAAACTCCATCCCTCGCTGCCATCCAACGAGGGCACGGTCCCAGCAGTGAACTCCATAGCTCAAGCCTAGCCGGCGCAAAACCTAGTCACCCAAAAGACTATGGTGACGCGACGGCCACCCCCCTTGTCGGGGCTCCGCTACCAGTAAAAACGCTAGCCTGCGTTCCAACCTTTTCCCCTCACTGCTTGGGCCGTGACCGGCTAGTGATCGGGCTACGATGACAATTATACCCATCATGACTCCTTCAAGAAGACTCCGGCAGAAGCAACTTGCAGCACCTGTCCAGGCGCTGCATCCAAATGCAAACCTGATGCCGTGTCTGATATCAGTTGTCACACACCTGGATGCGGAAGCATCCAATGGAAGAGCCCACAAACATCCTAGTCTATTCTTGTTGGATTCCAAAATGTTCAGATAGAAATGCATGATACTTCAGAATTGCTGATAATTGCTTTGTAACTTTCTGATAGAGGAGCGCATGATTCATTCGGATATCTCTACATCTTGCCTGAGACTCGACTACTTTTGAAACACTTTCAATCCATGTCCAAACAGTGTTAGACCATTCACACTGTGCAAATTGAAAATCCTGCTCCGGAGAGTGCTTCTTTCATTCCTGAGAATCCTTGACAAATGATTTGGACTCATGGCTGAGGTTGAATCTCTGCAACTTAGGCACTGATGTTAATTGCTGCCTGTCCTCCCAAGCGAGGATAGCGCACTGAGAGCAAGGTCTTGGCAATCTGACAGCACGTTTAACAGGACTCTCATGAGGTCACTGATGTCTAACAGTATGTCTCAGCTGATTGGATCCCACATTCCTTGGTTTTGGTGGTTGGCACCGTTTCCCCAACATGGAATGATGCACAGGCAGGGTGAAGACAAACAATTTGCAGTGCCTCCGGAAGCTCGTCGTCTTGCACTGATGAAACTTGAATGCTGATCGCCTCCAAAACAACTCATGAGATTGTTACGGATTGTTGATTTTGCATAAAATCTGTATGGTCCAGCCATCCAGCCGCCTCAATGTTGCCAAGAACTTGAAATGCATGATTGACCTTAGTCAATTTCTA
The DNA here is from genome assembly GCA_000507305.1 of Breviolum minutum Mf 1.05b.01. Lineage (NCBI taxonomy): Eukaryota > Dinophyceae > Suessiales > Symbiodiniaceae > Breviolum > Breviolum minutum. Next base: position 69,495 of record DF241236.1, on the reverse strand, counting down.
TGGCTGGGAGTTCGTGAGACTCCCATGGTTTCGTGACTCATCAAACAGCTACGATGGGATTGGACACGGCTGACAGAGGAACAATGGAAAAAAAAACGACATGCTGACGACTATCACAACATCTCAACACCAGCATGCAGCAGCGTTTTCATCCTGTACTGTGAATTTCCCACGGTCAATATATCTGGGCAATTGGACGCTACCTCTGCTGCTCACGTCAGTGCCTTGGTAGAGCTGCACCTGGAATTGAACTTGTCCTGCAGCTTCTGGTAGCCGCACATTCCCCAACACCACGATGTAGTGCCTTTACAGCCAAACAGCAATGGAATCAATGGAATCAATGGAATCAATGGAATCAATAATCAAAGTTGCCTCAAAACTAAGCAGCTGACATGTTGGCTTTGATGGTAGCATAGCTGCTGCACGTCCCGCTTTGTTCCCGATCCACCAGAAGACTGGAGAGTGGAAGAGGAATGCCTGAAAGTGGTTAATTGGACTCGCACCAAAAGCTTGTTCTATGCAGCAATACCGATCCAGCATAGATATACTAGTAAAAAGCTGGTTCGTCCCAAGCCCGCTAAAGGCCTGCTTCCTGCTTCTGAGAAGATACCTGGCAGAACGTCCGCCAAACGAGTAAGAATCTCTGGCAAACACACCAAAGAAATGCCTCCAGCATTGTGGCAATCCTTGGCATGAAGCCACACTTTTGAAAAAGCTTCTGGGAAGCTATAGCTTGAGTATATTCTGATATATTCTGATATATTCAAATGTATTGTGATATATGATATATATTCATACATCTTAATACAATTCAATTACATAATGCAGCTTGGTCGCACATCAGTGAAGTTGAACGCCGGCTGTGTCACCTGCCAAGATCAACTTTCCCAACATCCCCGAAAGTTAAAGCTGCAACAGCCTCCAACTCCCATCGGTCTGCAGCTGCTCGTGTACCAAAGGAAAGGCGCAATTGCACAGGAAAAGCGCCTGCTCGCCTACCATGACCACACTGCCCTGACTTATCATGGGAGCTGACATAGCTTTAAAGGGGACACATGGAGCGCAGGAACAGTGTTGCTCATTGCACCTGAATTCTGAGACAAGTTCAAGCCTGGACCTAAGTGCAAGGACAGGATTCTCCCTTCCCGTTCAAAGTTGTCATCTCATTCCGAGAGAATGGAAATTGGGAGAGCCATGCTTGCAGGCTGGTGAAACTGAGCTTCCTGCTCCTCCAATTGCGGGATGACTTGCCAGGACATCAGGTAACTACCTTTGAAGTGCGAGCAACAAGCATTGGAAGGAGACATTGACGTGTGCAAACCAACACTTGATCCTGTCAAACACTACACTACAAAACACACCAACGACTTGAGGCTGCTAGTTGCTTTCTGCCCGGCTGCCTTCAACAATGCTTCCATTTCTCCACAGTGCCACTGACCAAAAGTTCTCCTGTCCCCATGTCAGTTCAAAAGCAATCAGGAATTGGTGCAAGAAATCAGCGAATGCAGAAAGATCACCTCCTCTGCCGGTGGAAGGACAGAACTCTTTACCTCCAAACACAAACACCATTCTTTGAACATGACACGGGCGCATCGTTTCAGCAAACGAGCCCAAATGACCAGTGGCTTCACAAATGTTTTTGGAAGCCCCCAGGGATTTCTACCTTGCCGCATGATCTCGTTATGTGCTGGGAGATGCTGGCGCTTGGTAGAGAATCCTAATCGATACAAGACTACTAGTAAGTAAGAGGCAAACCGGAAAGAGACGGGCGGAATGTTTAATCTATACCTACCAAATCTGAGGGGTTTACAGCTTCAACCACTTGGCAAAAAATAGTACAGACACATCTTAGCAGAGAAACAGCTCCTTCTCAATGAGAGGGCCTGAGTATCGACCAGCAGGAGTCTTTCCACGCTTGACCTCGCAAGCACTGTTGGTAAAGTAGGCTTAAGAGAAGGATGTAATTTCTCAGATGCTGACCAAGATGAATCCACTTGAAGGGACATTTGGTTGGAAGAACATGCAACCTCAAGAAACACAAACTTGTCTACAAATCTATAGAAATCATGAGAGTCGGAAGGAAAAAAGTGCCACATAATTGGTGTACCTGGCAATGCATTTCTGAAGTGTCCAAGTGTCTCCTTGTAAAGCTTCAGGGAACAAGCGCCCTCTCTCGTCCTCATGGTCAACGTGCTGATTCGTACTGAGGAGGGAATGAGGCAAATTGGAGTGATCCCCGCCCTCCAAAGGGGATGCGGGAGAGGGAGTGTGATCTACTATTACTATCAAACCTTGGTGCTGCTTCTATGATTCCAGTTTTGGATGTTTTGGGAAGCCATATCATATTTACGTACATGTATACATAAACAAAGTGTAGACTTGCTGAGAAAATCTACATCCAGAGGCTCTCAAATCACTTCTGAGGACAGCATTTCAAACAGCCAGGCTGCCAAATGTTCTTTCATAAGATTGTCCATCCATGCTAGATTCAAAGCATCCAATATCTCATCAATGTGACATGGAACTGACATCAATCTCATACATGGATCTGACCTAAATATGCACACGTCCAGGCGTCATGAGAGGAGAATCAACGAGGTCAGGAGAAGGCAGCTACAACAAAATCAAATCAACTGCCTACTGAATGGGAAAGCAGTCAATGTGGCAGTTTGGAGCCAAGGATCACAACTCGAGTCAGAAGGAACGCCACTCGTGGAAACACTCGTCTGCCTTGGAATTGTGCCACTGCCATAGAGCCACTGTCATGCTTCCCTCATTCACAACACATTCTTCTCATGGCACCATACTCAATCCGTCAACATGTCCTGGTCAGTGACATTGAAAGTTCCCATGTCAAGTCCTCCTCCTCCTCCTCCTCATCATCATCATCATCATCGTCGTCGTCGTCGTCGTCGTCGTCATCATCGTCATCATCACTATCATCGTCACCATCATCATACTTTGCTCATAACTTGTGTAGTAACAGCAAAGGTATGTAACACTTGCATTGGCAAAGAGATGCAAAGAGCAAGTGATGATTGTTGTGCGGCAGCAACGGGTCCTTGCTCTTCAAAGAAACGTCAATTTCAGTCCGTTCAGCCATCACACATGCATAGGAAGTGGCTTTCACGGGAAATCGAAACCAGCAGAACCTGTGCTAGCCACCGCATTCTTAGCGAATGGCCAGCTCCGAAAACTAAACAGAAGCCGGTCAAGGTACATGGCCAGTTCAGGGTAGACTATACGCAGCTGACAATACTAGCTGCTTTCGTTCTTTGAAATCCAAATTTCCTAAAACAAACAAAATACATTGAAATCATACTGCCTAGGTGAGATTCATTTCACTTGACATCCGTCCCCCAGTCTGTGAAATCAAAACCAAAACAATTGTAGACTAATACTGTCAGTGCTTCACTTGCAAGCCTTCTTTACTACACCAGGCGCAAACAAATTAGGGATCTGTACAGGCAATCTGTCCATCGCTGACAGCTACGCCGAGAGAGAATGCAAAAGTTGCCACTAGGATCACGGTCGCGATGCCTAGCAGGGCGCCTGCACTGTGTCTTTTGGCAAGTGGTATGGACTCGGCATCGCCAATGTATCTGTATGTCATTGTGATCACGTAGCCCTCAAGCATTCCAGACAGTGCATATGAGGAAATGAAGAGAGCTTGCCCTGCTTCGCTGCTCCAGAAACTCCGCCAAAGTCCCCCAGTTGCAGCACAAACCGCAAAGCAGGATAGGTACTGGAGAATGCAAAGGAGATAGAAAATGCTCCGAGGACATGTACCCAGAGATGACAGCAAAGAACCACCAGGCACTAAGACTTGAGAAAGTGTAAGAGATAATCGAAAAACAAAACGACCTGAGGTACCAGAGCAGGATTGTGCATCACACATCTCTGCACCAATCTCTCCGATGGTACCAAGAATACTCCACTGCGTGATTTGTGTCACTGTCGCCATCACAACAGGCCAAAGAAGCTCCCGGGGGCATGCAAAGCTTTGCAAACTTACCTGGATCAGCTCGGTGATACCTTTAGAACCATGTGCGTTGGAATTGGAGAATTCTTGCAGACTCTTGTTGGAAAGGGAGGGAACAGTCGACACTGCTTCCACATCTCGCTCCTCTTCTGACTGTTCTGATTTTGCAACGGTGTCTTCAGAAATGCATCTGAGGCCAATCTTGTACTTGAGGATCATGCACCATGCTAACAAACCCACACAGCTGATAGCCGTGTAAAATGTAAAGAGGAGCCACCTTGATTCCACAAGTGCTGACACACAACTGGTCTTCTCAACCTTCTTAACTGCAGTCAGTTTTCCCAATGTTTTCATGGTCCTGGACTACCTAAAAGTGAAACATCTTGCAACCTGGATACGTCGGGTACCTTTTGTCTACTCCGTTGGAACTCTGGGCTTCTGCCAAAAAGGCGGAGATCATGCCTCGGTTTTCCAGAAAATGAAAAGAGGAATGTAATTGAAGGCAAAAACACGCAGCATCAGTTTCACTTCAACCAAGACGCTCGAGAGATCAGTACCAGCACGAAGCGGAGCAACGAGCCACCCACTGTAGTTAGTGGCAATGAGCCTTTGACCCGATCACAAGCTTCGGCCACATAGACATGTAGTTCCGACAGTGGCAATGCAAGCACTGTGTGGAAGGTCTGTTGGTTTAGAACGTCATGGTGCCATTTTTGCCAAGGGGCGGAAATAGCAGCAAAATGGAGCCATTTCCAACAATGGTGCCGAGCACTCCACAGAGCTGAACAACTTAGCATGTCAGAAATCCAAAGTTTTGACTCTCAACACCTTCAGATATGATTTGTGGCGCTGTGTGGTCTCCTTGTCAGTCCCAAGACAAGGCACCTGCTGGAACCTCCCAAGAAACAGCCAGGAGGGCCAAACTTGCCAAGCTCAGAAGGATCAGACCGGTGCTGCTCCACTTCTGAACACCTCATTTCAAAGCACTCCACGACTCGGAGGTTTCTTCAGAGGAAACATCGATCCCCTCTATCATTCAACATGCAGCTAGGGTGAGCATGTCAATAATGCAAACATGTTCCTCTCCCGCTGAAGGGTTTGGCCAGACTTTCTTCTGCTGTTTTTCATCGAGTGAACACTGACCGTGACGTGACATGCTCTGTCTTTTCTGAGTCCCAGGCAATTGGAGATCTTTCCGCAAAAGAAAGGGTACAGGCTGAAGAATGCACACAAGACTAAACTCGCAATGGATCCATTGCGATTGATCTCTCCAAGCGTCTGACCTGTAGCAGTGGCTGTGACCAGAAGGTGAGGGACCCAGAGAAAGGTCAGTTTTAGATATCTCGCCTACAACTACGGCATTGAAGTGGATGGAAATGCTGTGATCGAAGGCAGTGATCACCTAGCACCGGACTGAGATGTGCACCTCCATTAGCAATTTTGGGCTCATTGGCAACCAGATTGTACAGGCCTCAAATCAGAGGGCTTGGAGCACACTTCAAGGAATTTCTGAGCGTGCGCTTTGAGGGCGCGGCCGTTGACGACAAACCAACCACAAGATGTGCCAACTGCAAGGAAAGAAAGATAAGTGAGTGCTCCGTTGCAGATGCTGGTCGGAGTCATTCGAAGCTGATTCTCTTCCATCCGCAGTCTTGAAAATACTATTGACACAGCACGCCGCACTTCAGTAGCTGTTTTGAGCCGAAAAGGACGCAAATTGGGTACAATTCAACAAATAGGAGTGACAAACAAAGTACATCAAAATACCAACAACAAACACTCCACAAGTCAGGCCCCTAAGACAAAGTAGTTTCCTGTTGCTGAGCTCAATGGATGTCTAGGCAAAGACCAGCAACCAGCCAGTTTGAGTGCACAACTCTGACGAATCACTGAACCCAATCGCAGACACGGTGCCAGCAACCATCACTGGCTACCATCTGGAAGCCTGTGGGTGCTGTGATGACTATCTCATCACCAACCTGACGACGCAGGTCAAGAACCTCAAAAACTAACAACACTTGCAACTTGCAATATCACTTTCCTGTTCAAAATGAATGCCTGTTCGCACAAAGCATTGCAGTGGTTGCACCTGAACCACATCAGTGGGGATGATCACCAGGGTAATCGTCACCAAAGTACCACCCAGCTGTTCCAAGCCTTGCAGAATCTAAGGGCGAGAGCGGAAAGGTGGTAAGGTCTCCCCAACAGCTCTGTCCGCCTCTGTTGACAACTCTCCAACCTTGGCAGGACAAACTTTTGAGGCCAAGCATCAAGCAACTATTGTTTCGCAGCTTAAAAACAAAATTCTTTGCGACTGAATTTCATCAGATTCATATCGATGAATCAATGCATCCAACAAGATTGCCCACATCTAGGACCTAGGAGTTTCAACCTGCGTATTGCATAACTCTGCGAGAAACTCAAGAAGCGTTGATGAAGGTCAAGTCCTGGCACTGAGCCCACATCATAAATCAGCTCTGCAATGACCTTCTCTGCGGGGATGTCCACCTCAGCCCAGAGTCAACCATTTAGCTCTGCCGATGACCACAAAACAAATAAGCTTGAAATCTGAAGGGCGCGGCATTAGATATGACATTGGATAGTATGCTACTGTATATTGTATATGTATATTACAATATTTGATAATGCTATAATTATATAATAATCTTATGATATCTCATGCATAACGTACGCCTGTTATCCGCCGTTGTATATCCTTATGCTACTCAATGAGAGCCACTAGAGCCTGGATCACAGGAAAGCTGGATTGGAGGTGCCACCTAGGCACTCGATAGGTTTCCAACTTCCAAGCTCCGGAGACACTCTCTTCATCCAGTGCTTCAGCAGAAATCCACAGCTCGTAAAGAGCAGATCCCACCCTAGCACAGGGGTCAATCTTACATCATCTGAGCGCATTTAAACGACAAGTGTGAAAGTGTAGATCCTGCAGTCTTGTCGGCTTTCTTAACAAAACATGAAGACGAAGAAAGAAGTAGCCAAGACATGCCAAGACACCAAGCATCTTGGCTACCTTGGAAATTGAGTACAACGCAAGCTGCAACCCTCGATGAAACACCGACTCCAAACATTCAATCCACCTCCTGACAAGATTATCCAATAGATTTGCCAATGTGAGACTGCGCTGTAAAAAAACTTGACACTCTTAGCAAAAGATCACCAAGGACCGCACTTGCAACTCGCACATTGAGGATGTTGTCCGCATGGTGCAACGCACAGGACGTATTTCCACCTGCATCGTAGCGCGAAGCCATTCCAGCTTGGCCAAAGGCGCAGTAGATCCGTGGAAGCAACTTCCAGCCTCTACGAATTGACACCATCAAACTGAGAACTTATATACATGATTATACATGAATACTATTGAATACTCTGCAATCAGAAGGGTAGTTCATGTAAGTGTTGAAGTGATCTATCACATAGTGTCTGTGTAGTGTATGTTCCTCTGCTCCATGACGCGCCAAACCAAACGTGAAGTCATGCTGAAGTTTTTCTGCACACGACCATATCAGTACTCGTACAATCACAGAAGTGGTTACTCACCAAGCAGGCAAGCACAGCTGCTCCAATGAATGGCCTGAGGGAGCTTCTACACGCAACTGTTGGAAGGCACTTCTGACCCGAAAACGCAATGACAAGGGTGGTGTGTTCATCTCGCTCGCAGGTCTGAAAGAGCAGGACCTTAGCTGCAAAATCCATGAAAATCCCGGATGGAAATGACAATGATCAAACAAGGCCTTCCCAACGAGATGAGGAGGAGATTGAGGAGATAAGCATTCTTGAGAAAATGGACCTAGAAGCAGCATCAAAAGGCTGGAGGAGAGTTCAAAGCTACAACACCCAATTCCAATGTCCCGATATCAACTTCATCCAAGACTCTGAAACACCTGGCCAACAGCAAGTCATCTGGTTGACGGTGAGGTAAAAGGTGTGAAAAGTATGTCTTCGTCCTTTTTTCTCATGAGAAAAACAAGAACGAAATCGTCTGCCAGTTCCGTGCCTCCTGACTATTGCCAAATGCCGGCACAAACGAAGAGAGAAAAGTGCCATCTTGAATCTGCCACAAGTCAAATGAATCGAATAGCTCACTTGCTTCGCTCGCCACGGTCAAACTCCATGTATTCAATGTCGGTGTATTTGGCGGATTTTGCACACGGATACGGAAGGCATAGGTGGCAAGAGGCATCTTGGCAGGTCTAAGCTGTGCCAAAGCCACTTCGTGATTTCCGATGCATTCTTGAACGACGACATCTGAAGGGAATGGACTGAGTCCATTCACAAAACCTTGTCCGCCAAAGACATCCTCATTGACAACAAAACCTGGAACAGCAACAGCGGTGAAATGCTGTGACGTAGTACAGAACCCATGTCGACCATTGCCAAACTGTCTGAGAAAAAACAGAATATGTTTTAACACTGTTTTAACCCTTGCGACTTGAAATCTAAAGCGTGCCCATTTCATTGCTATCATGAGATTGTTGGGTTCCAGCCTTCAAGACAATCTTCTGCAAACACGAAGAAATCGGGTGCTGTAAGTTGAAGTGTGGCTGTGCTTTCTGTCAAGGCTGCTGAAAGCAAGAAGAAGAAGATCAGATTGTTCGCCTCTTCAGGTCTAAAAGTGAGAAATTTTGCGAGGAAACCGGAGATTTCGTTTCCTCCGGTTCAAATTTAGAAGGATCTGTAGGGCAAATATCGGAATTCAGATCTCACAATAGTCTAAGAAAAAGAGACTCTGATACAAAAGCAATCTCAAAGTATCTATGTCCTCATTCTCATCTAATTACAGGCCAACCCTGTCAAACACATCTCAATCTGCCCTTCCAGCCAGCGGAGGAAACAGGTCGGTGTCACTGCACCAGGCTGGTCGTTGCGATTGGTCTGAACCCTCCTAGGTAGAGCAAAAATGCGCGAAGAGGTTAGACACGGCCACAAAGCAGAAGAACATAGAAGAACAATTAGACATTATACAGTAATCAACAGCAGAAGTAATACCCAACCGGGTCTCACCATGGCTAGACTGTGAAGAGTTTTAACAAATCCTTCTCCACCCGCAAACAAGGTGCTGCAAGGCGTTGGCGCTCATCAACCCTGCCAAAGCCATCTGCCTCAATGGAGTAGACTAGACTTTTGAATTGTTTCGCACACGTTAACATGCCAACAAAGATCCGCAGAAATTGGAGGCTAGCATGCATGAAAGTCAACCTGCATGCCAAGGGTCTCGAGTAAAGGAGGCGAAGCAGCAACAGCTGGGCGATCCAATTCCACGGGCACAGCCTCTGACACATCCTGAAGCGACATCTGCGGCAAGGATCCACAGAGACCGTATTTACATCAAGTAGGCATCTCAAACGGAAAAAACCCGCTGCAGCAGCAAAATTAATTCTTTTGCAAGCTCATTGATCAAATATATCGAATCGTATCACATTGTGTCACTTGACCCTGCTTTGCCAACCTTCACAGTCGAGAACGACCAGCACTGAGATGAGCCACCTTCATGCAAAGGCAAGCAATACACGGCTCGCTCTCAAGTGGTGTTTTCGAATCCAGGCAATAAGATGACAGCTCTTAGGCAGCTGAGGTAGCGGCACTCGTTGGAATCCTTACATTAGGAAAGCGATGTGTTTAAGTGGAGGTCCATTGGATTTTGCTGTTGCTTTTTTAGAGAGCTGCTCAGAGCAACCGATGTGACAGCTTGGACGAAAAAAGCCAGGAGACAGCATCCGAATCATCCAAGGACACCTTGGATTCTGGCGACTGAAGGAAGCAAAAGATCCCTTTCATTCCAATGCAAATGCCAACTAGCTCGGAAGGAAAACGCCTTATTCCTGCCAGAGTCTTTGTAGAGTTTGTGTTTTTCTAAATGATCAAAGGCCTACAGCAAATCATGATGACTCAGCAAAACATCAAGTCCAGAAATCATCCGCACCATCTATCTATCTATCTACAGTATCTATCTATCTTCAGTATCTATCGGGAAATCTGATCGAATCAAATCTGACCCCATCCAATCTAATCAAATGTATAGTGTAACCTAACCTATACGATCAAAAGAATCTAATCTATATAACTCCATTGAATCCCATTATCTACCCATCGTCCTTTCCTATCATCTCATATCATCTCATATCATCTCAGATCATCTCATATGACATCATATCACATCACATCACATCACATCCACCACATCATATCGCATCACATTACGCCACTTCATATCAGTCATATCACATATCACGTCATATTATATCATATCACATCATATAACATCATGTCATATCGCATCACATCACATCATATAACATCACCTCAAATCATATAGCATCACATGACATCATATGATGTCATATCGTATTGTATCGTACTCTTTATTAGAAAAAGCAAGATGAAATTCTAAAATAATATGTAAACTCTCAGGAGCCATCACATTTCAGCATGACCTCCCTCTTCTTTACTGTCGCGGCACCGGATTTTGCACAGGTAACTCGAAACTGTAGAGGCCGGGTTCTAGATCTTGACTCGGCTGAAGCTGCAGCCGAGGGATGCCAAGTACTCGAAAGAAGCTGCAAGATACGGTGCCACCTCAGTGCTGTGGCACAAAACCAAATCCTTTCGAAAAGCTTTGACATTTATACGCCAATCGTTGTCAATGAATGTCGATAAGTGTCAATGACCCATGGGTTGCTGACATGAGTTGTTTAGGATATGCTCAATAGCTATGACGGCAAGGCTCCCATCTTTCGCAAGACCGCTTCCGCCAAATCGGGAAGCACATCCTGGACCTCGCACTGCTCGGAGAAATAGAAGCCCTGCAGGGAGGAACGATTGACTCTGAGAAGTCAAGTTGCACCAATGCCGCGTGCACGCAACTGTCATTGCTGCTATATAATATGTTGAGGATCAATGAAATGACATTCAAATTGTAACCCTTACGCTAGATTTAAGTGGGGCCTTCGCTATTCCAATTCCAGCTTTTTTTTCTCTGGATCAAATCTTTAGTCGAAATACTTCAAAACCTCTCAAAACCAAATTGATGCAACTGCTTGATACTGCTTATGCTCACCCTTTTCATCCCTTTTCCCATCCTTTTCCCTATCTTTTTCTCAACTTCGATGCCTCTGGGCCTTGGATGATCAAGGCTCCACTTGGCGCAGGCACCACTGTGGCTGTGCGAATCTGGAAACGTGCGACGCTGGTCGCCGCCACACGTTGAGTCCGAAAGGATACCTGCGACCGCAACCGTGACAGCTGTGGTTACAGTACTCTATATATACATTCTCTTGAAGCAGTTGAAAATTCATGCAGCAATTTGGATAAAGGTTCACTTTGTTGAACTTTGTCACATATCTTTACACAATGCTTGTTTGGTGTGGCTGTATATATCCGTGTCTGTTTGAGACATGCTCCTGGGCATCAAGAAGTGCTCGGAGCAATGGTGCAGGCATTAGAATGGCAGCGGGAGATGGAAGGAACAACAGCTGATGGATTTCGGCATCTGAACGCTGGACGCGTGTACCTACAGCAGAAACATGAGCGTTTGGCCAACTTCAACATCTGCAAATGGCTCAAATCGCAATTTATGCTTTCCTATTATTTCTACACAAATGGGCGACTGCGAAGCAATTGCGCAGTCCAAAGCTAGGGAGCAAGCACGAAGCAAAAGCGCAAAAACTGCAGGTCGCTATGTTGCTTGCAAAAGCGATCTCGATTTCAGCCTCAGATTTCTTGCTGTTCAGCATGTACAGGCTGGCTGAAAAGCGAAACTGATCCAAGACTTTTCAGTATCCACCGAACACATATGATGAATTTGTATTATGATACCTTTGTCGCGAAACGTCTCCTTTGATGAAAATGGATTGGTGCGTTCACAATCTAGGCTCGTTTCACTCCAATGACCCCTGAAGTGATTAGTTTGAATGTGTCTCTTTGCCACAGAATTAGCTTTCTTACTCTGCTGGTCCGCTTAAGTTTGTCCCACAAGGGAATCAAATGCCTGCACTGCAGTAGTTGAAGCTTTGAGCCATCTGGAGATGGATGGGTGTGCAAAAGTCTGCCAATGTGTTGTCTGCCAACTTAGATTTGACCTTTCTAATGGGATAGCGATTAGTAGAGAGATAGTATGTATACATATAAAATGAGCTCCCTCCCCAAAGCGCTGAATAATGGGGGTAGTGAATAAAGTGGTCCAACTTTTTGCTGACTTTCTGAATATCATTTCTTCCCTTTTGAAAACCAAGAATCTGATAAACTTCTATACCCAATCTTGAGAATCTTGATGATTCCTACCAATTTGGCATGGACACTTTTATTCACTACCCCGCTGAATCAACAAAAAAAGGTCATGTTGACCGTATTTTGGCTTGGGGCATGAAAGGAGATAAACAGAATATGAAATGACAGCAAACGAAATGAAAGGAAAGGAATGAAAGGAAAGGAAAGGAATGAAAGGAAAGCAAATCAAAGGAGATGAAAGGAAAGCAAAGGAAAGGAAATGAAAGGAAAAGAAAGCCAGCAGCCAGCAAGCAAGCATGAAGCAACACCAATACCGAAAAATCATTGGTAAGTGCAGATCCCTTACATGCTCAGTTGTAAAGGTTTGTTTCCTACCCCTCAATTGTTGTGGGGGGGTGGTTTATCAACCACTTCCCGACAATACACCCCGGTACTCTACAAATCTCTACGTGCCCCCCCAGAATTGCCAATAGAAACGAACAGACGAACAGTCACACATCTGACTTTTTGCACGAGGCAAGCAACGCAGGTGTGCTCCAATAAGCAGGCTTCCCGGCACGTGTTCCTTAAGTTCGGGAGCGCATTCGCGTCATCCAAAGACTGAGCAATCGTTTCCGTCGAAGTGGTACAGGATGACTGACAGCCAGTGGTTCGCAGAATTTCCCATTGTACAGGATCCAGATCATCGTAGCCGAACTCTAACACAATGGAATTTGTTGACGCTCTTGGATTCTCAAAGAGTGTCACCGGCACTAAAAATCCATACCTCAGAATCTCACACAATCTCAGGCACAGGGACTGTCAGTGTGAACAAAAGGCACGAAGGAAGTTTGCCAATGCTGAGTAGATGCGTCTCTAAGGGGGTGTAGACAGCTTTAGGCCAGATTAACAGATTGGATGACTGTGTAGGAAGTCCTCGGTCACATGAGCAAAATCCACAAATTATAATATAAGTCATAAGCATTCATAAGCAACATATTGAACAGTTGCAAGTTTGCATCGAAAAAGCGGATACTGGAGAAAGCTGCAAACGATTGCAAATGCATTTTCTGATGTGCTCCTTCACTGTCCCTGTCAGGACTGCGGCAAAGAAGCCAGCTGGCCAATCAGCACTTACACTTGGCAAAAGGCTTGCATCCCCGACGAAGCTTGTGTCTGGAAAGTCAAAACTAAAACCTATAGGCATGCTGAGGCGCAGTGCACCTCAACCAAGCAACAGGAAGAGGTACTGTACGTAGATATGACACAATATACATGTTGAAATATTTTGACTACATAATCGTTTCAGAGATAGAACATCACTTAGAACAAGAGATTGGACAACGAAACACTGCTACAAGTGAACACTTCTTGCGATATCACAAGCTACATCAATCCTAGATTCCATGGCACAACTAAGCTACAGCTGCAAGACATTGAAACTTATCCTTTGCATGTCTGTGAGAGTAAGGTTTGAACAGTCGAGTGGAATTCCTCCGAGACGAAAGGATACTCGAAGCATAGATTCTTGGCCAGACAGCGTGAATGGCTGAAGGCTTGAAAATTGTGTGTCTGTGAGCGGCAAGGACCGGTAATGAAGCTTGTAGGCGTCTGGTCCCATAGGAATGGAAGTTGGAGTTCCGTCCACCAAGCTGCCAGCACTATTTAGGGTATACAAATGCCAGCCCAAACCACGAACCTCATCAAAGACTGCCATTGAAGGAGCTCGAATGGAAATCTGCCAGCCATACATTTGAGCAGCAAAAATCCGCGCTTTGAGCGAGACCAATGCCACACTGAAGCTCTGCAACAGAGTCCCATTTGACAGGAGATGTGAAGCACTGGATGTTGAGCAGTTTAGTTGTGGCAAACGAAGTGTAATTGATGCAGCCTGCGAATAATAGTGACTCTCTGACAGGTCCATGGATTGGCAACTGAAACTACCGAAATCAAATCCTGGAGGTGCTTGTAAACGAACTGCTCCTCCTGCCGCCACTCGTTGAGTGCTCCGAAAGAAGAGCTGCACTATTGTCTTCTTTTGATCTTCCAAAGGCTTGAAAGAGAGACTAGGTTGAAAAGACAAGGGCTGCATAGTGGCATCCGTCAGCCTTCCCAACACCGCTTTTGATGCACTGTAGGTACCAAGTAGTGCAGCGGATGCGAATGCTGAGAGGTTCACCTCACGAAATGAAGTTGACGAGCCCATGGACCTGAGACTCAAATACCAAGTGTTGGCTGCTGCATCTTCCAGCAATGGCGTCGACGGATTGTCTACGTCCAATCGAAATACAAAGGAAGAACCTGCAAAAATGGCAAGGCCTTCTCTGAGAAAATGGAAGCAACTTCTTCCATCCATGCTCCACCCATCTGCTTGCAAAGTGCCATGTCCTGTCACAGGCGCAGCTTTTGAACACTTGTGCTCTGCTAAAGAGCCAGAAGAACATGTGTGACTGATGACTGGCATCACATGGCATTGCCTTGCCAGCAACTCGCTGGTCTGATGGTCTGATGTTGTTTGAACATCGCTGCAAACACAACCAGCAGCTTGCAAACCGTCCCTACCTGTATGTAGTATCTTCTACCGCAAATGAATCACATTTCCAAATTCCAGGTTGAAACATCGGGCAGCACCGTCCTCCAGACAATGCTGACAGCTGCAATGCATCAGAAGCTGTGACTTCTGAAACTTTGAGGCATCTGTACCCTGAGGGGGCCTGGATTTCCAATGATGCTGCCTGAGTCGTGTGCAAAGTGCCTCTGAACACTTTGAATGACTTTGAAATTGGAACAAGTGAGCCGAATGTGATCTTCTTGTGGTGTGATTCATTGTTTGGATACATTTTCCCTTCAGTTTCCAAACTGTATGGCAACCAGCCGCCATCACCACCATATTTTGCGATACCAAGCTGCAAACTCTTGTTGCACAGAGAACAAGGTGGCACCCATCTTCAATTTCACATATAGTTCGTTGCCTCCACCATTCACAAATTATCCATTGGAGTCGTGTCAAAAAGCAATTCACTCGATACCATGCTGGTAAATCCGGACCCTTTTATATACCCAAAACATATGCCGGCTTGACCGGGCCTTGAACCTTATGACTTATGACTTATGATTCATGATACTATCTTTGTAGATGAACACCAAGGGTTGAGGATGATACTGATACAGTAGCTCTAGAACTTATTGTGCCGTACACTGAACCAGAACTTTGTTCTTCACAGCTTGCCTGTCTGTCCTTGAAAAGGTCGCGAATTGCCAGCATTCAGCAAGCCAGCTATAGCAGTGACTGTCCTCCCCAACATCTACAGTGGGTAGGATTGTCTACGACCCAGCAAAGTATGCCAAATATTGACGAAATCAGATCTTCAAACCAAAAGCTGCACAAGCAAAACAGTTTCAAACTATTTGACGGTCCTGTAGATCAAGCTCCCAGATGTGACTCCTAAGTTGGAAACAGACTTGGAAAACTGCCACTGAACATGGCAACACAATATGGCCCAGCACGGTTCTATCAGCGATATCACTGTGGACTGCAGCTATGAAACGATAGGATGGGGTGAGGTCGTTGGATGATGCCACCTCAACCCCGAAGCGGCCAGGAAAAAAGCCACCGCTTGGTGGTGTCAGCTGCAGGATCTGGAAAACATTTTGCACTGCACCATAGATATCTCCCATGTCCTGAGATTTCTTGCAAGATCTGCTCTGAGGAAGGTAGCCCTTGTCTGAAATTCGCAACACACGTTCAAGAATAAGTCACATCACCATTTTGTACCCAGAAATGCTCCAAGATTCATCTGGCAGAGTCAGCTTCACCTCATTGGTAGAGGCATTTATCATTCATGGGCTGGGTCCGCTCTCATTGAGACTACTAGCCCTTACTAGCCTGGACATTACTGTAAAAACTTCTGGTGAATGAACAAAAATCAATGAGGGCACTGAGAATCTGTTTCTGCTTTTCGATACTCCAAGTGTGCACATCGCATGTGGTCGCCTCAAAGTGATTGTTCTCACATAAAAAAAGGTTTGTTGACCATTTCTTCTAAGCAATTCTTTTTTTGCCTTCTCTTTGCCCCAGCAGTATTCAAAGTTCAAACAAATTGGCAAAAAGAGATTGGCTGCGGCTGCGAGGTACTGCATTTCGCTGCGAAGTGCCATCTATTGAGAAGGTTTCGCAGTCAACCTCTCCACCACAAGTGCCAGTTTCAGGAATGCAACGAGCTTCACAATTGCTGGAGCTCAAACGCCAACCTTAAATTCGACAGACTTGATACATCGTCTTGGATTCATTGAGGTAGCTCCAAACGCTCGAAAAACACTTCTACACCGGTATCATCAAGCAGTGTCACTGTCCACACTTTTAGTTCATCACATTAACCCCTGAATTATCTGAATTATTCTGAATTGAACCAAGACTCCCATCAATGGCCACAAATAGATCCTCAAGTAGCTGGAGGAGCGTATTGCACGCAGCGCAGAACCACCTTGCGGGACTAAAGGAAGAGTGGCCAAGCCAGTGCCCAAATCGAGAATGCCTCACCGCTGTGGCTGTCATGAATTGACGCAATGCAATCAGGAAGTCCGGCTTGAAAGGAATGTCTGTTTAGTTTAGACTCAGCAAATGCTTAGAATAGTGGTAATCGACGTAATCGACTGTAGATGCTTGCAGCTTTTTTTGCCTCTCCGGAACATGGCTATTGGCTAGTGTGGTTCTTTCGCCGGTGGATGTTATCATTCCAACGGATTCCAACCGCAGCCCAGCAACCATCAGTACCACCAAGGATTGTGCAACTCGACCTTGTTGCTTTCAAACCAATCTGTCACTCAATCAGCCAACGGCTCACTAGATCCGATGTGGCATCCACGTCAATGTCTTAGTCGCCCTATCATGACCGCAAAGTCACAGGTGTCCGATGCATCTGGGGATCCGTTCTACATCGAATACCCATCCAATCCATAGCCAAGTCACAAATCCGGTTCTCCCGACCCCGATGCAGGTGCCTGTAGTCTACCGTAATTTAGTGGATCAGCCAGGCTAGGAAAACAGAAAGGTCCCTTTTAAAATTGGACATATCAGTAGTCCCGACATCACTGATGGCCTTGCCTGTGGGACACTGCGAAGTATACCAGAGCCGACTTCCACTACATGGAAAGGTCTGGCATAGATGTCATCCATCACCTCAGAGTTTGCAGTTGCTTACTGCTCGTCCATAAATGAGGACAGGTCGAGTTGCAGTATCGGAGTATCCATTCTATGGAAAGGGGGTTGGACGATTCCAGCAAGGCTGTTTACTTTAACTCCGTTCATAATATCTGAAGTTACTTGTCTTTATCACAAGTAAGTGATATCCATCTTTGTAACTTCAAGCAGGCTGGAAGCTCAAGGATAGCATGTCTCCAAAGAGCTGTGCTAAAAACAGGGCCAAGTCATTTGCCAAGGTTCGAAAAGCCGGACCACTTCTTGCCTTAGCAGCTTAGCACATGTGGACATGCGGAAGGTGTTGCTTTGGACCCGGTCCCTCAACTGACTCAATCACTAGCTTCACTAGCTTGAATGTTGGCCTTTGAACAATCAAATAGCTATGGTTGTCTGCAGCCAAAGCCTCGCTGCAGTGTGTTCAACATCATCTTTCACTGCAACACGCAGTTCAGAGATCAGAAGAAAAAGAAAGGAAAAAACTCAGACGATGTCCTCTCTACGTTTGAATGTTGGGTCGTCTCTGCGCTTCAATGAAGGACAGCCTGGAATAGGACCTTAAATACAATAACTTCTCCAACAACTCACCAACCAACGGGACCAACCGATCGGCGCTGCATGCTCAGTTGCCCAAAGTCTGCATCACCCAACACGCCATTGAAGACCAGGTGGTACTGCTGCCAGGGTTTTAGTTTGGCACTTGCGAAAACAAGGCCGACAGCCCAAGATGTATTGGTCCTCAGCGAGCCCATCAACCGTATCCTAAAACAATCGACAACACCTTTGTCAGACTACTGATGCCCACTGTTGCCTACAAGATTCGGTTTTTGCAAATAGCAGCGTGGCATCGGAAAGCCATCTGGCTCATCTGACCACATCTCCTGTGCAAGATCTTCCTATGTGTCCATTGGCAGTGAGAAGATATCTTTCAACCTGTTGCAGGATGCTACCTTTGGATTGCAGGAAGCTGAAGCGCCACAATCGAAGACCTTGCCTTGAAGATGAAGCCACACCACGTTTGTGTTCCGCCTTCTGGTGATGTCTGCCCTGCAATCTCCGTCAATGCTGCCCCATCCGAGGCCTTTCCTGAGGCTTGTTTTGCCAACTGGCCAACTGGGCACCTACAAATATATAATGAAAAATTTGACAGTGCTGTCGTGTCCGTGTCCGCCACCAGGCAGTAAATTCCACAAATGCTACGAATTTGAAGGCACTAAAAATGCATAACTCTCTGTCGAAGTGCGGATCCCAAGCAATGAGCTGCTGGGAAATTCCAAACCTTGCGTTCTTCGCTGGCTCGCAGGTGGGTTGGTCAGGGATGGTGGAACCGATGTACAAATTAATTTCAGCCACCATACAGGGTCTGACATATGAAGTTCAGAAATATGATGGCGAGGAACGTAGTTGGTTGGTAACGTCTGTTCCCAAACTCTCTAGTTTGCCAGTTCTGAAAGTCAATAGCACCTGGCAAAGTTGTACAGGTTCTTAGCTTGGAAGGGCCGAGACTGATGTAGAGGCACCTTTTAAATCCGTAATCTTCTGCCGCAAACATTGCAACATGTTCCAACCAACAAAACGTGGCTTTTTCGTGTCCATGTGATTCCATGTGTTCATGTCGACAAAAACCATCCAAAGTCGCTGGGAGAACTGGAGCTGTTTCCCGTCGACCTTTAGCTGTTAGGTGTACCGTTGCCAGATCCAAGGCGGCTGCTGCGACGACTGTCAGGCTGCCAATCTGCATGGCCATACCCTCCTGAGGTTTCCAACAGACCTGCAGACAGGGGATCTCTAGAAGCTAGTGTAGGGAACATTTGCAAGAATACAGAGGGTTCAGCAAAATGCGGACATGAAGTGAAATTGGTCAAAGTGAATGATGCACTGAACTCACAACCAAAGCAACTGAAGAAGACCGGGATGACCATGGTGCGGATATCTTGTGATAGACTAGTTAACTGCTTGCAACAATGTGGTGGTCTTTGAATGTACTCAAAGATAACTGGGTCTCTGGCTGGCAACCTGTCAGCCACCGATGTAGCAAAAAGCTCTACAGCTGTTTCAGCCGTGCTATGTCGAGTCCACTGCAAACCGTCTCCTATGATCCTCAGTTCTCTCAGTTTTATGGCCCTAGGCTGGTCTGTGTCTCTGCTGACCATGCTACTCAATATGCAACCAGGGTGCTGGAAGCTGGGCAAGCGACGTTGGGGCCACACTGCATCCAACCTGAAGCTTCTGGGATCAGGGCTTGGCCTCAAAGTCCTGCGGCCCGAATCGTAAAGCAGTGAAGCATGATGCGGAGTCTCTAAACCAAGGGCTTCGCATGTAGCTGCGTAAGGTGATTCAAGAACAACAACAACCACAGCAACCCTGATGACCACAATGACCACAACGATCATAAACTGAGCCACAATCTATATACAGGGAAGGCAGCTGCCACAAAGGGCTGATATTGCAAGACAAAAGAAACAACACAGAAATGCTGTTCCGCAAAATTTCCCACCATGTTGCAGCTTTGCGCTTGCTTGTCAGGAGTTGACAAACATGCTCCTGCCAACCAGATATTGTGAGCTTTCCGAGAAAGTTGTCGGTGTGGCATCCCTTGTGTACATCGCTGCTGTAACACCTGAGCACAATGCAAACACGAGACAGCCGGTCATCAACTCATCAGCCTGTGCTGTCCAACTGTTCCAACCTCTGCAACCACCTGTCAGAAACCTTCAAGGTCAGCAATAGACTCAATAGACCTCACCTCGAAGGTACTCCTCGTCATCTTCGGTGCAGGTTCCAAGCGCAATGCTTGCGTCTGTGCACCTCACCTGCGGGCAACCAAGTTCCACCATGGGGTCCCGACCTACATTTTGCCTTTAGCATCTGTCCACCAACCCTTCCAATGCACATGGCATCACACAGTACCCTGCAGAACTCACCTGATCTCCAAAGCTCAGCAAATCATCCACTGCCAACAAAGAAGGCTCTGAGCTGAATGTTATCTCAGCTTGCCCTGATGCCGCTACCTTAGTATATCCACAAGACTCATAGCACGTGGCGCCACGCAACCAGAATTCTGAAAAAAATCAACGATGTAAGTTATCAGCAATCGCCTGGTATGGCATAACGGTGAACACAGGGAAAAGTCCCATGGATTGGAGTGGCTTCTGTGCTCACATAGGGGAAGCCTGAGGCGTGCACTTGGACTTGCTCAATAAGAAATGCAGGGCATTGTCCCAGGTCTTGTGCTGCTCCACCGCAGGGTACTGTTTGGGAGCTTAGCAAATTCAGCAGCACTTCCTGAAGGCTGAACTTGTTGGGAATCGGTCAATGAGATTAAACAGGTAAATAAAACTTTACGGATGACTTGATTCTCCTACCGTCATATAATCATATATTCTTTTTGTGAGGGCGATTCTGTCAGCAAAAGTTGTCTTTGACACTTGACACCTCTTTTGGCCGAGAATCATGTTGAGTTCCATTTTGTCCAGTCTCATTTTGTTGCCTGCAATGGCTCGGGCAGCCCACCAAGATTAACGCTGAAAGGTCCGAGTTGCAACTGCCCTCGTCCTGGCTCAGAACCTGTATCATGTCCGTTGCCAAGAGTCCCCAGCCATCCACGCGAAGGGAAAAGATGACGCCTTGACTTACAATCCACTCTTGAGGGTCACCCACCCTTGGCCCACGGACAGTGAAATGAAGGATCAACCTCCAGAAAGTGGATGTGCTGCAGGCAGATCCAGATCCATCATCACCACAATAACATAATGCTACTCTGCCTGGCCGAAGCATTGACAAGGAATAGTCTGAGCTGTTAAAAACCATCTTGTCCCCCACCAAAGTACTCCGAAAGAATGATTGCACTTGCATTTCGTCCACTGAGATATCGTCTGTCCGCAGTGATAGCAGTTGGTAATGTTCAGATGAGCTCTCATAGTATGTAGAATAAGGAACAGAGGCACAATCCGCATCCTGCTTTGTCAAGTTATTGTCTGCCAGCAGTTTCACCAAAACATCAGCGTGTGCACCAGCTGGATGGATTGAGTCTGCTGCTGGTAGAAACATCTCAGTCTGTTCTTCTCCCGCAGTAAGTTCAAGCCCCAGCCCCTCACGACGTGGAACTTGCAAAAAGAGAGACGAGGCGCTCAAACGCAAAGGAGTGAGTGGCAGTTCCCCAACCTTGAAATAGCTTGGCACAGTGGCATCACAGTTGCTCAAGCAAAAACAAATGTCCACGGATTTCACCTTCTGAAAAGCTCGCTGGTTTTGTTGTGGATGGTCTTCCAGAAAGCGAAAGGGACCTCGGGTAGAAGTACAGGCCCAGATGTTTAAATGTTGAAGGTGTGCCATGTAAACTTGAGGCCCGTTACAAGGTCTGAACAGAGACACCATTTAAATATTCAGTATCAATGATGACGACATTCTGCCAGAGATTGCTATAATATATTTGTCCATGTTCATCTTCACCTGATGGTTATAATTTGTGGTTTGGGTTGGTGCGAGAATTTGGGGAGCGCTCCAATCAGCAAGCCTTTCATAGGGGGATCCCAACATTCTAGACCAACAAGGATCACCAACCCAAAACACCAATTTGGATGTCATCTCGGAAACTCAAATTCAACTTGACCTGGCCTTCAGTGCCATTTCCGAAGACTTTCAGATCTTGAAGGGTGCCTCCAGTCAAAGTGCACAAGTGTTGAGAAATGCAGTTCAACGGCGATGTTTGCAAATATGTTTGCATACCAAGACAGCCATTCTCTGCATCCCAGCTCGGAAGGATGTCACTTGACCTTGTGATCTTCAAGCGAGCGCTGTTGGGGTCTGGTCCACAAAGATCACCAGGACATAAAACTTCAAGTCTCATCGGATAGAATGCCAGAATCGATGAAAACGAGCCAATGCAACCGTCACTCCCACTGGACACATGCCAACAAAAGCTCACTGCAAAGAAGTGAACAATACCAATCTGTTGAGTGAACAGGTCCGGCTGCAAGCAACTTCCCATGGGGCACAGGCACAGTGTGGTGCTGTACCCCTTCAAGTCACTGCCATATCTGAGGTTCCCTCGACCTCTTGGCAGAAAAGCGGATCCGTTCGCATCCAGGTCCACAAAAGAATCCCCAACATCACAGCGATCACCATCCAAACATAAAAAGTCAGCCGAGCCCGCCGACACCAAAGTGCCACAAGTCCTTGCTTCAGAGGACACCACTCCACTACTCACGACAACGGGCCATTCCGCTGTCCAGGAAATCTTCATTGCATCAGGATCTCCCACAATGCCAACATCATTTGCACACAGTTCCTTCCAATTAAAGGTCACCTCACAGCTTCCGCTTGGGCTATAGGCACCTTGCAGGAGATAGCAGAACTGCACTCGTGTGGGAAGGCAAGGTGAAACTGCAGAGTCTGCACAGTGCCAATCATAAGCACCCATGGCAAGTAAAGTGATTGGGAGCAAGTCCACATCCCCAATGATATCGAAGTTCGTGTCTTTTGAGAAGCACAAGGCATATTCACCACCATCCCGGAAGTTCAAGGGCAGGAAAGTGCTGTCAGGCTGCAACTCCCCTTGAACAGTTGATACTGCCTGAACTCCTGGATCTTGGGTCCATTGCTGCGGTCCAACACGGGAACCACTGGGTGTCAGTGCATTTAAACATGCTCCTCTTCTTGCCCCTTGCTCATCCACCAAATTTCTGACTAGCAACAAGCGGGGAGAGACTCCCCAGCTGTAATTGAGGTCCTCAGGCGACTGCAGGCGAAAGGCATGAACCTCCACTCCGGCAGGGATTTGCACTTGGCTGCAGTTGGATGTGTCACAACTTTGATTGGGCAAAGTACTGGATGCCAACTCCAACGTAAGTATCAAACGCGCTGGCAAAACAGGTGGGAGTGATGTGGTGGTTTGTGTGGTCGTACTGGTTGACGAACTGGTTGATGTGCTTGTGGTACTTGAAGTGCTTGTCGTCGATGTTGTAGCACTGCTACTTGTGGTAAATGTTAAGGACGTCGTGCTTGTGGCAGACGTGGTGCTATTCGAAACTGTGGTTGTGATGCTGGTCTCAGTTGAACTTGTTACCGTTGCACTGGTGGAAGATAGAGTTCCTCTAGACGTCAGTGTTGCTGTAGCCGTTGTAGAAGATGTAGAGGATGTAGTTCTTGTCACTGTTTCTGTAGCCGTTTCTTGCAATAAGCGTGGCACCGCCTCCATCTGCATGCTACTGCCATGGTTCTCTGTCGCCGTCAGTTGAAGAAAAAAGAACCACACCGCCAGCGTCTTGAGACCACACATCCTTAGGAGGATTATAAAATTAATGGTCACAACATGTCACAACCACTACTCAACCGTAACTTCTAATGACCAATCCGTAGGAATGGTGTTTTCTGTGCAAGAACTTACTCCCAACGGCAGCTGTACAGTAAAATCAAGTTTCCATCTCCTCGTCAACTTTTCGGTGAGCTCAACCGCCCTGCACAGCCCATGGCCAACCGCTTCAAATGCATGCCGCAAGAATTGCAGCTTATCAGCCTGGGAGATAAATGCGCAATGGATAGAATATTGTGGGACAATGCATATAGCACAATGAATTAATGTGTCTAATGGATTCTTATGGATTCTACTAGATAGTTATTCAGCACTCAAGAGCGACCCCAACCTTTCTTCACTGCAAGAATTGACTCCCAGTCTTTATGGCTGCAGTATTGTTGCCTTTTCTTCTTTTCTGTTGTCTAACGTTCTGTTGAGAAATACACTGCTTGAACCCCACTGCATGAGACGCAAACTGCAAATCTCAGCTGACTATCGAGATTGGACAATGCAGCAGCCAGGGCATCTCCAGACTTCAACTCTGTACTTGCAGAGCAGACCCAAACATGCAGCAGAGACTGAGATAGAGCCTTGAAGCCTTGCAACAGACAGACCCAAAAAGTATGAAAAAGTGGCTTTTCGCTCCACAGGCCGACCATGGGATGCAGCCAAAACCCTAACAGTTGCGGCAACTTCCCAGATATGGCGCCTAACGACTACAAAGGCTTCAACTGTCAATGTCTACCAGCTGAGCAAATTGCCAATCCATTGCATTGGCAGCTCACGGAATGCAAAACATATGATTAGTACATATTAGTACTGAGTGCGTCTTTGTCTGCAATCAGACATGATGAAGGATAAACACACCGGCCAGATTGGGCTAGATCAATTTCTTAGCCTCGATCAGTCGATATCAATATCTCACAAGCATAAAGTGATTTTTGGCCTCCAACATCTCTTGACTGATTCAGGCAGGTCACGTCGCCACCCCCAGCTCTGAATACGGGTCTGGCGCTGGAGCGCGCCTCTTGCACTTTTTAAACACCAGGACACCAGCGACTGAAGCTATTGCCACTGCAGACACAACTCCAAGCATCACTAAGCTGGCATTCAAAGTTTGCGGGTCTTGTCTGCCATGACTTGTGTGAGGGTTCAAAATCCAAACATCATCATCTACTGTTCGCGCGGAGAGGGGCTCATACCATTGTGCCTCAAGAGGCACGGTACGGGCAGCACCTGCACTGACTAGTTCCATCGCACGCCGAACAGCACTTGCCTTGCCAAATGCTGAGCGCTGGAGGTCGTTACGGTACCATTCCCAACGCATGTGGGTCTTATTGGCGATGACAAGTCGACCATGCCCAAAAGAAAGACCATCTCGAAACGCTGACCAACCTGGCTGATCCAAATAGGTGCTGGCATGGCCTTCACGATTGCCACCATCGCCTACGACAATGTATGTGGGTGCTCCGTCTTGAGATGCATTCTTGTAGACAGGGTAGGAGCGTTCGTAGGCATGAACATGCCCAGAGATTACGACAGCAACTTTGTGTTGATGAAAGAGGTCTTCGAAACCATGTGCATCGCGCATCAACGTTGCTTGTCCCTCATCCTGATGTGCTTTGTTTGAATTGTAGAAAGGACAGTGCATCATGACAATCAGCCATGGAGTGTCTGCTCTTCTCCGCTCCAAAGCTTCAAGCTCCTCCTTCAACCAATTGTGCTGTGCAGAAGATGGTCGTGTATCTGCATAACCTCAGATGTGGAATTAGGTCCAGGTTGGAGGGTTAAAAGCCAAAAAGAAATGCAAAGTCATTGCAAAGTCAAACTGTCAAACTCTTCCCAAGTACATAAATCTTCAACGAGTGTCTGTTGAGTGAAATCACCCTTGCAGGTCCAGCATCAAATGCATAGAAGGAATTTCCCCAATCATACTGACAAGTAAAAGCTGAAGGTGTGCAATCGTTTCCACTGTGAGGTGTCCACGGATAAGGATGCTTACAGCCAATCTGCTCCTTTGAAGGAGAAAACTGTGGCTCTTGAACCGCTGGCATAGCAAACCTCGCCTCATAGGCTTGGAAGTTCTGCCCTGTGTAGTAGTCACTTTCAATCTCGTGATTTCCCGGGCAAACCATCCACTGTAACCTCGAAGCAAGAGGTTCAACCTTCAGTCCATAGCTGTCCCATCGAGCAGAGTTCGTATCAGCATAAGACATGTCACCAGCATGCAGGATGACCTGTATGTCTTTGTCTGCATCTAGATGTCGGACAGTTTCTGTTGAATGTTCTGTTTGTCCAAGATCACCAATCACACCAAAAACAAAGGGAAAACGTGGGTCATTGCCTGGAGTCCCTGGCTGCGACGCTGGCAATGTTTTGAAGCTCCTTGTGATATCTGAAGGATCTCCATATAACCGGTAGTTGTACACACTATTTGCAGCAAGGCCTTTGACTTGAACTCGGTGTATTCTTCCTGACGTATAGTTGCCATAGAGGTCGGGCGCTGATCCAAAAGAATATCTCAGGCATGTCCCCACAATTAGCCAGCTCGGTGTCTTCGAGGCGTTCTGCACTGGACCGCTGATGTTGGCCACTGCTACTTGAGAACAGGACGCAGAGTCATCTCGGCTATCCTCTGTGATCCAGGTGATACTCACCTGCACAGAAACGTTCGACCAGCAACAGCCAACCGGCAGCCAACCTTAGAACCTATCTGAACCAAAGATTCAGCAGCGAAGAAACTAGCACTTCTCGATTAAGAAAATATCAAAAATGTCTCGAGCAAAAAAAACATCTTGATCAAAATAGGAGTCCAAGTGATCAGTTTTCTGGACAGCGCGTCTTGGGGTTCAAAACAATCTGAAGTCATGTTGTGAGTCACCTGACTATCTCCTTGATCTCCTGCAGCAATGGCAACTTGCTGGGGAAGCCAGCTGCCTTGAGCAGCGGCACATCCAGCCCATGTTAGCAACAAGACGTCAACCTCAGCTGGGGGGACATATTCAAAGGGCAAACATGTTCCACAACTTTGGCCAATGTTGGTAAAGGAAGCTGCTTTCACCTGCTTAGCCAAGCTGCTCTCATTTGAAGTATTCCGGGACGCTCCCCCGAAAGCTGTTGAACCTAGATGCCTGCGCCACAAGACGCTCCCCACTGACTCTGAGAATTTGCGAAGGGAAGCGAATTAGCAACTGCAATCTTCAAGCAAAGCTCCCTTTTCTCAAGTAAGAGGCAGGTGGATAGAAAATGTTGCGTGTGCGGCATTGGCATGGACTCGTGACTAAACCTCTTCTGAGGCTAGAGTACTTTCAGAGCTAGATTGCTAGATTTTAAATTCCAATGAATTCGAAGTTCTGTCCCAAGCTATGTACAAATGAGACACTTGAACCACATGCACCAGAGCACTAGTCGTGCGTCTCACTTTTGGAGACATTCATAACAAGAGCGGAAGACTGTTTTCCCCAGCAACATGAGTCAGGAATCCGGACATGCAGCATGTCAACCTTAGCCAACTACAGTATATCAACTTAAAGCAGAAATGCCATGGAAATGCAGCCACTCCAACTGAGTAGTGAGCTGGCAATGTTCAGCTGCCCATGAACTGGAACACCAAATAGCCTGATCTTGGTGATCTCGGCAGCGATCGCTGTGCAAGCATTCCAAACCTTAGCTCATGTCATGTACACTCTGAAAATACAGGCAAACGTAAAGTGCCAAGCCACAGCAAGCCTTCAAAGAAAAGCTGTCTATCTAAATGATTTCAATGTTACGTGTAACTGATTGGTTGCAAGGGTTTCTGAGGTATGTACATGCGACAGTATCAGTTTCACCATTGGGCCTCTGGAACAGCTGCCAGTTCACATAAAGTTGTGCGTTTTCTGCAGCTTACCCGAGCCAGGTCGGTGCATCTGTATGTATGCTTTGAGTGCGGCAAAGGAAAGCCCCTCACCATGAAGGCTTGTAGCTGTCCTTGTACCAGCCTTAGCCGTCAACTTTGCAAAAGCCATCAACTTGACATTCAAGGACACGGGTGCCGAGCCAAGGACCCCAAAACTTGTTTCCATATGTTTCCATGCAAACTTACAGTATATGGGGACTATTGGGGACTGGGATTGATCGAATCAGATCTACTGATCTAGACCTTTCCTGATCTCACCCAAAAACATCTGAGTCATCTGACGCTGGCAATGTGACTCCGCGCAGGTTTCAACGCTCAGTAAGTTGGCTCGACAGCACCTTCGCGGCTCAAATTGTTGTGAAATCAAATCGTCGAAGTGACACCCTCTGGTCAACTACAATAGCAGTGGCAATCCCTCCTACATCTGAAAATGGCCCGTTTTCCATTGCTATGTCTAAGCACAGTCATCACTACAATCTCTGAGTTCATCACGTCCAGCCGCAGCTCACCTTCGCCCAACCATTGTTGCACCAGTCCTCCACTGGAATCAAGCTGAGAATCAAGCTTGAAGATCTAAAGCAGTAGCTCTTCATGCAGTTGAGGGCCGACCTCCACTGAAAGATTTCCGCGGCAGGGCCTTGCACAGGTTGGCAAAATTTCCAGTAGCATAACATCTCACACGTCCCCACCTGTTTCGGAGGCATGGCGCACAAGCTGCTGCACCCTTTCGACCATTGCTCCAACCTCAGCATGTAAATGCGTGTAAATTCTACAAATCAAGTGGCGCGACGCAAGCATTAACAAGGAGCCCCACTAGCCAAGTGTAGAACAGCAATTAAACGCTACATTCATGATATTGTATCTACAATTTCTCAAGGTGTCTCAAATGCTGCAAGTAGGTTGCGGGGTGATCAAAGAGACGACATCTGAAAAATGCTCTCCCCATAGGCACGGCTACAAAATCATGAAATGAGAGACGACTTCGTCTTTTGCCTGTGATCATGCATATACCAGTAGTGCCCGGACAAGCCGGGGGCAGAAGTTTCCAAAAGGAAAAGAACTATATAGCACAGAAAGAATTTGCCTATAGAATGTGCGCAAGGCGGGCCGACCAGCGCGATGCCCAAATCATGTCTTTGCTGTGAACGAGCCTTCTGCCGTTCCATGCTGGTGATGTTTTGTGCTTTGAAGTGAAGTGTTTTGATGTCTTGATGTCTGTTGCGGGGTCAGGTCATGTGATGGTCACGTCATTTGATGCGATGTGATGGCTTGTGTTGTGTCATGTCACGTGATGCAATGCGATGTCATGGTGATGAGCTGTACTACTCCAGTACTACTCTGT
>DF241236.1:10883-40321 GCA_000507305.1 Breviolum minutum Mf 1.05b.01 | reverse complement strand
CCACCAAACTAGCTGCGCCTGCCACGAAAAGTAGACACGAAGTGACACATGACTACTACTACTACTACTACTACTACTACTACTACTACTACTACTACTACTACTACTACTAGGACTACTACTAGGACTACTACTAGGACTACTACTACTACTACTACTACTACTACTACTACTACTGCTACGACTACTACTGCTACGACTACTACTGCTAGGACTACTATTCCTATCAGGCTACCCAAAAGTTCGTATATCGGAAGTTTGCCACTAAACTTCCTTTGACAATATGTGATATTTTCTACTTGACTTTCAACTTCGCCTGTGCCTCGCAAAATGTGCATGACAACTTTTGATGCTTCAACATCATTCAACCACTTGAATGGATGAATGGCAGGTGAATAGATCTGGAAAATCATCCCCAGGAGATCCCTCAGTTTGGAGCCAGCATCCCATGTGTCAGCACAGTGTCGGTCACACTTTGGGACCATGGAATGCAGGCCTGGTTTCCACGGGTCCAAGGTCAATGGGAGAGAGGCAGAATTCAAAACTGCCTCTGTCTTGTACCACTTTTTTTTTGAAAAAAATGTCTCATGCGACTTCAGAAATGGAAAGGTCATCAGTCGCGTTTGCAAAAATCCGCAGGCCTGGCCCTTTTGATGGTTCCTCCCAGCCAGCAAGCTTACACCACTCTCAACACAATTGGAAGGATAAATCACGTGCAAAAATGGGCCTGAATGGTCTTGAGGGCAGCTATCAACTCCCCTTCTGCTGCGGGGGTCTTCCAATCAGCTGCCAGCACTCCATAGTCTGCCATGGAAACATGGGGCATTTTGGAGCTCCATCACAAAGTGCTATCAATCCAACAATGATGACAAGCTTGCCAGCTTTACTGGTTGGACCATGGAACGGATGCACATCATCGCGACTCCAAGTGCCATCTCCATGCCAAACTGCCCAATCGTAGTCCCCCTGGAAAACTTACAAAATGGAGCTGAGATCTCTGGGTTTCTGTTGAAGAATGCACAGCATTTCTTTAACTTTGCCACCTTTACCTTAACCTCGTTGTTAGGATTCAAGAATGTAGGGCCTGTGAGAGGTATTGCAGGAAGTCCGGCCACCAATTTGCACAGGAGTCCTTTCCGCACTTTGCACATCAGAAAAGCCAATCACTTTGAGAAAATCAGCAAGTCCTTGTGGCAGTCGCTAAAGGTGCCAAATTCACTCACCCAAACTGGTGCCGTATAAGGCCTTAGCATACACCCACTCTGGGAAAATCATGTTCACTCTCACGGCACAAATTTGACATTCAGCTGGACCAAGACAAGGCTTGGGCCTGTTCTCTTGGACGATAAAGCCCCAGTCTTTGCCAATCTGATCGTGCAAGGCCTGCAGGAATACTCACTCATAGAAACCTGCCGTTGTGTTTAAAAGTTGGTTTTTCGAGCCTTGTACGTGTCTGGAAGGCCAGGATATGACCAAGAGTAGCAATGAGCACTGTAAACCTGAAACACACAATGAAACTGCATGGCTCAGAAAACTGTCTCACCACAAACGTCTCAGTGTCTCACCACTTTGTGTGCAAGCTTGAGATGCACTGGCAGCCTTGCGGTTCAGGGCAGCTTACCGGCATTTGTTTGCAAGCATCATCTCACCAAGCCACACCTAAACACACCCGTGAGGTCTTTGCCATAGCTAAGTCCGCCCTGAGCAATAGAGACCATGCCAAGGATACGTGTTCTTCTAGTTGTGATTCTGCTACAACTATCTTTGCACTGAGGCCTTGGCGACTATGATCAACAAATTGGGATTCAGCGCCAAGATGGCATCACCCGCCTGGCAACTGCTTCGCCACCCAACCTATATAACGGCTACAGGCTATAACTATAACATTAGCCAACCACTCCTTGGTTGCCGCAGCATGCCAGTCCTTGGGATCATAACAATGCGCAAAGAGCAAAGGGAAAGGTGTCACCTCTGCGTTGGGAGCACGACATTTGGCCCTCCACCGCCCCAATGTGGTGTGCCCCTGGCTGAAGCGCGAACCTCTGCAAAGTCTTCATGAAGTTGGTAGCTTCTGGTTGACTTTGCAGTGCATAGAAAGAACGGGGACACGTCAATTTTGACTTCCACCAAACCCTAATTCACTAGATCTACCCGGAATCTACCCGTGAAGGAATTCACATGTTGCAAAGCAAGGCATGGAGATGTTCAAGCGAGGCCATGTGTCAAAAAAACACGTTTTGTCTACCTCACTAAAAAGGCGTGCATCTATCGAGTTCACTGCATCATCCAAGCAATTCTACAGAAGGTGAACTCACATTTGCTCTTGAAACTTCCTGATCTAATTGCGTGAATCATTACCACGCCCACGCCTCATTGCGAAGTTCGCTGCCAATCACCCAGGGCTGCCTACATAAACAAATCTCTTTCAATGTCAAAGCAAAGTGTGGCAAATCTGTGTAGATGTGGATTCCTCTTATCTCATCCAACATTCAGGACTTCAAGCTGAATTCGATTTAGAGGCAAAATGAGACACACCTGGCATATCGAGACGCAAGCTTCATGTGGGCCTGACAAAACATCCGAACATTCAAACATCCAAACATGTGAGCATGTGAGTGTTCCAAGGAACCAATGCAGAATTAGAGAACAACCGCTCATTCTAGTTCACTGGTGCTGAGAATCCGATTCAAGGGAACCTGCCTGCAGCCAGTCGCTAGCTGTCCAACGTGAGTTGTACCAAAGCCCGTTCTCGTCAAAATCTGAACAACACCAGGTGCCTGGCACAAATGTGCCTCTGCAAATTGTGTTGCTGCACTATTTCTCTGTGGCACTGACAACTCACAGCAAGCCATGCAGGAATTTCCATCCGAAACATGGTTGTCCAGAACTACCAGGAGCTGCTCCGAAGCCTTATCCGTATGAATCTCACAACGTGAAAGCATCAAAGCAAGCGAAAGAATGTTCCAGTCTTCAAACCTCTGAGCAGTTGACGCAAGCATCAATCACCTGTAGGCTTCAGCCCAAGTCCCAGCCACCGAACAATAATGAACAATATCTTGCCCTTGAAGTTACTTGAAGGTGTCACGAAGATCACTGAATTGTAACCAGGTTACTGCATCCAAAATCTCCAGGGCTGATTTGCCATGTAGTTCTGGGTTGGCCGCCAAAAGGCTCCGTTGCAAGGTCAAAGAAACAGCTGGGTCAGTCTGCACCTGAGCATCCATGAGAGGACCCAAACATCATGAGTATTCTCCCATTTCTGGTGTTGAGCAGTGACCATTGAGTGCCTTGCCATCCAAACCGACCATGGAAATCGCACACAGTTGAAGCCCATGTCGCGAAAGGTTGAAGCAATGCCTGACTTATGAACCATTGAAACGGCCAAACATCAAAGAAGTTTGGGCATGCTTCAAAGAAAGTCTCATCTTTTTCTGAGCGAAGCAAAAAATATCTTCAAAAACGAATGCTCCTGAAAAAAAAAAACACATTTCAAACATAGTAGACCACATGGCTAGACTTGAAAAAGAGTCATGTGCATCCAACGCACTTGATGCACTTCGAAGGTGTAGGCCGCCCACAATACCATCCTGTACAGATGTCTTGGGTTTCAAATCCAAGCCCTGTTCCCAAAGCATTGGATGTCAAATTCAAGGACATTCTCATGACATTCTCTTCATGAGGTCTTGTTGCATCTTTGGGTCAGATGTACTTTCTGATCTCCATCTGTGTTTTTTTAAGCTCCCAATAGCAAAGTGCAATCCTTCCAATTTCCAACAAATCGGAGCTTCCAAGTACTCTCACCTTGACCTCTGCACCAGCCCAGTTCACACAGGCTAACTTCACTCGCCATCCTCGCTGATCAACAATCCAACGGCCTGAAGTCCTTCCAAAAGATGCAACTGTGGATGATGTAAAGATATTGCTGGTGGTATTTCAGTTGTGGATGATATTGTTGAAGGTACATTGTGATCCTACAAGTTTTGCCTATTGACTAACATGGCAAACAGTACTGATGGTTTGGTGAATTGGTGAATGCCAATCTATACTCTATATGAAGTCCTCCTCCACACACTTTCATTTCACAGCCCACATGAAAAACCATTTGGTGTGACATCACCTGATGCCACGATCAGATCCTCAATGGGAAAGTCGGTGGCCAGGTCGCCAAACTCGAGGTATAAGTGACGCTATGCACAAAGAGTGCCAAGGTACTCAGGGAAACCATGGGATGGAATTGCTTCAATTTTGGGAAGCGCTTTGGCTTCTCTATCTTGTTTTGAAGGTGTTTGGGAATCTTGAAAATCTTGGATTGTTGGAAGATTGCGGGGTACGGTATGGAGTCTTTCATCAATTTCAGGTAAGACGATAAGACCTGCAAAAAAAAATGCCATGACCCTTGTGGCTTTTTTGAAGCTTTTGCAGCAAGGAGAAACACATTTGGGTTTGAAGACACAACATCACGCAACAATGTCATGGCTGGAGAGCCAGAACACAAGTGGACTTGCATTTGACCAATGATGACAGTCCCAAGACTTGAATGCGACGCGTGCAAAGCGCTGACAGTAAAGTCTTGCAGCTTTTCCTTGGATCCCTTTGTCGAAGCAAGGGGCGTGAAGTGCTCATGCCAGCGCAACCTGCAGCAAATTCAGCGAAACAAAGAGTGAAATTTGAGCTTTGGTGGCTACTCTGCATGCTCTGGATGCTTCTTCTTTAGGGTGTTTGGCAAGAGAAAAACCAAAGTGTGAAATGTGTAGCGTGCACATTCACATGGCATGACATTCACTGAGTCATGGGGTGATTCATGATCCATTATAGGGTGGGAAGGCCTACATGCAGCCGTTGAAAAAGCATTGATACGCGCAATGGAAAAAATGGCAGTCTTGTGCGGTGCGTTGCTTGCACAGGATCATCACAACGTTTCCTCTCCATTTTGGTTTGAGATGAAAAGTCTACAAATGCCTGAGTAAAGTGCGTGCATCAATTGTGTCGCAATGTTTTATTTACAGTCCCAGGAAACGTTTTGCGGTGTTTTCGGTTGCCTTTCCTGGTTTACTAAGGGCAGGCAAGATGGAGCGTTTGAATCATTCTTTGGAAAGAGCTATCATTTGAAACCAAACCTTTCCACCCGCTTTTGCCTGGAACCAACAGCAATCCCAAAAGCATCTGACTGCCAAACAACAGCTCGATACAAAAAACCTGTTTTCGTGGCTCACTTTCATTGTCCATAATTTTTGACCACTCGTCCACCTTCACTGGTTTCGTTTCTTGTTCTGGACCCCCTCTGCTGCCACTGCCACCACCTTGCCAAGGGGTTGGAGATTTGACGCGATTTCATGTACTCTGTGGCTGGTTCAAGGGGTATGGTGTACAGTGTACAGAACACAATTAATATAATGTGGAAAAAGAATTGGCTCATAAGATTGCTGGAAACAACAACAACAACAACAACAACAACAACAACAACAACAACAACAACAACAACAGCAACAACAACAACAACAACAACATCAACAACAAACATATTTGCAGTTACCACCACAACAACAACGCCAACAGCAACAAGAGCAACAACATCATCACCATTGCCATCATAACATCATCATGATCATCATCCACAGTCCCCAACATACCGTATTCAACAGGCGACAACATGAAACGGACACTCCGCAACTCGTGGAAGTCAAAAATATCGTTTTCGAAACAGCATTTTGTATGATAGACAGAGCATTTTGTGCTCCAGCTATCTCTCAACAAAAAGATTATGCGAGAACTTCCTCAAAAATTGATAGCTTCAGATCTCAAAGTGCACGAATTCTGGGAGACTTCCTCAAACACTGACAGCTCCGGATCTCAGCTACTTTATCTTCTGGCTTAACAAAAGCACGTATGTCGGAAGTTTTCCAACTCAACCTCCTTACACAATGTGTGCGTATATATATATACACATACGTAAATGTTTGTGCATATATATATATTATATATGTATGAAAATATATGTATATGCAAAAGTAAATATATTTATATATATATATATACGTCTATGTAATTCTATGTATGTATATATAATAATATGTATTGTATATATATATATTTATATACAATCTTCACCTCCAAATCAAAGACCCACAAGTAAAAGACCATATATACTTGACAGAACCTCTTCATACTTCTTCTGACTTTGGCTATTGTGGCACCTTTCAATTCAATGATTCAAATTGAACATATTTTGAAGGAAAATTGGTGCGGCGAATCTACTGTAAACCTCTCAGTTAAAGACAACCAGAAACTCTAAAAAGACCCTCTGAGAACGTGAATCTAGCATGAATCCCGGGGACCGCAGCTTTCCAGGGCTGACGCGGTTGCAGCATGTAATAGCTAGACTGATTGGAAAGTGGCTGAGTTTGAGGCGGAGAAAAAGTCCAAGTAGAACTTAGTCTTTTACAAGCGACTCAAGCGACCTTGTTTTGTTAAGCCTTTGACTTGCGAGATATAAAGTATATAGCATTGTTTCACCAAATAGTTTATGCCGGAAGCCGTTGACACCATGACCGTTTACACCACACAGCTTTGCTTTTGCACCAGAAACGTGTTACACCAAAAGGCTTTTACAGTACTATAACACCAGGAGCCGTTTACAACAAACAGCTCTTAGCAAGAAACAGTTTACACCAAACAGGTTTTACACCTGAGGCACTTTGCACCTTTCAGTACTGCATTTACATCAGAAATATGTTACATGACGACGCAGCTTTTACTCCAGTACACCAAAGGGGAAGCAAGACGGACAGTGCGCTATTCCGAACAAAATGCTGCTTTCAAAATCAGTGCTGCGATACAACGGGCCAAAAAATGGTCCATCTATTCTCTCGGGATGGTCCTCTTCTGAAAGAATCGAGCAAGATTCTGTCACAATGACTAAAAGACAGGCAAGGTTATTGAGAACAGGATGCTCTTTTCCGTTGTATCAAACTCTAGCCTTCCACACGCAAGCACACCGGAAGATTCTCACACAAGGAGGCAAGAGAGGCACTATCCCGCAAGAATCTCTCGCGCCCTCGCGTAGTTACCACTACTTGCAGACTAAACAAGAACACAAGCATAAAAAATGCTTTAGGGAAAAGACTGGGTATAGAACAGGCATAAATTTGAAGGATTTCGGATACAGGATCCCAAGAAGTGATCCTTTCCAACCTTTGGTGCTCTGCGACAGCTGTTGTCATACTTGGACTTAGCTCTTGGCAATAAGGTCCAAAGATCTGCGCATAGCGCCGTTCATCCACTTCAGACACAGAGGCCTTGCCAAGCTGCAAGTCATGGAAAATCACTAGGGAAACGCAACAGCAAGGAGCCTTGGAGGTTGCCAATGCGCCAAACAAATGACCTCAGCATCTGAAAGAACACGTTGATATGCTATCCATTCTGACAGACGGCGACCATCCCGCTCTCTGCACAGTAAAGATAGGATTGTGGTCAGCTTGAGTGGATTCCTCTCCTGCTGAGTCTCATGTCTCTATACACCCTGGTGTCAGTCCCCGGCTCATTGTCATCTTTGGCTCTTTGGGCCCATCTTTTTGCCTCAGTGGTGTCGAGCCATCAAAGCATGAGTTGGGTGCACATGTGCCATTTGAATATCTCCACTCCTCTCTCTCTCTCTCTCTCTCTCTAGTTGGTCTATACATATCATATCAGGTAAAAATGAAATGTATGCGTACTAATCTTGTGAGTTCTGGCATAAAATATGATAACCATCTAATCATCTAAACATTATGTATTTGTATATCTGCTTTGCATCTGAATAATGAACATTTCAAAGCAAAACCTTTTCAGCATCTCAAATGGGGACCCTAGGACCCTTGACAAAGACTCGTTCACTGCTTCTATCTTGGCGGAAGAGAAAAGCGCGCTAATGTCCTCGCAAACTTGCTGTTGAATTGTTGAGCAATGATGCAGTTGAAAAAAAATACGGAAAAGGCCTGAAAAAGATCTATTTAAATGGTTAAAGTGGGAGAGGAATTGATGGCAGTCCGCACTGGTGAAGAGCCGCGGCAAGCGAGAAACGAGCTGCTGCAAGTTAGCCTCAATTCTCTTTGGAGAGACTCTTCCAGCGACAGCATCATCTGTCTGGATCTCTTTCCATTTGATGTCAGCCAATAAAGCGTCTATCTAACACATCGCTAAAATATATGTAGCTCTCCTTGGTGGTCTCCCATTATTGCCTTCACAGCACAACACATCTAGATTGGCGTTGCTGCTATCTGCTTTTTGTTCATTCCACAATCTGCTGAGCCTTACGTGTTGCAGTCGTGCTATCACTGCAACACAGATCGTCATCAGCCCTGGATCCGCCAGGGATCTGCCAAAGAACAAGGCAACTGGACCCAGACTGTGGAGCAGTGTAAAATCTGCTGGCCAACGATTGCATGAGTTGCAAGCGCATTGTGATTAAGACACAAGGATAAGATTGATGCCATATATCATATATATATATGATATTATATGTGTGTGCAGTACTTTTTTGGGAGCAGTGACACAAATTGCTGTATCAATTCACTGAAATATGCTGCCCTCAAACTGTCAAGAGCATTGCTTGCAGCATCATCCAAGTCAAAGCGAAGGGGAGAAGATGCCACTTCTACCCGAGAACCAGCACAAAATTGTCCGTGCTTCGAATTAAGCATTGTCAAAGCGATGAGGACGCAGTTCGTCGAAGCTTCCCTCGACTCTTGTTACTTCTCTGAATTCTTGCCTTGGCTTTGCTTGCACTTGCTGCCTGCCGCCAAGCACGAAATTGACTACTGTAAGTCCAGAAACAGACCACTGCTGCGCCATTTGGCCACGACGCTAACACGCATGAGTGTCGCAAACATCCACAACATTGCATGGCGTATGAGATAAATTTCTAGAAATTGAAACATCACAACCGATCCTGCCTTTGCCTCGTCCCTTTCCCTTTCCTTTGAATCTTCTGCGGCCAAAGCACCGCTGCTTCCTTACCGGATCCATCCAACTTTCATTTCCAGGACTTGCAAGCGAAGTATGAATGAATTGTGAAGGTAGAGTCAAGTGAAAATACCAAGGTGAAAATACCAAAGCCAATGCCATGATGTTTCTGGATTTTCTCCTCAAAAGACTATCTACAATGGATAGCATGTACTACTTTAGCGTGTAATCTCTTCGGGGAACAAGACAACAGACCATCCATCCCTGCTCCATCCAAAGAGAAGAACTGGTAACTGGGAAAATAACACCGTGAAAAGTATCAAAAGAATATCAAAAAGAAACCCACTTCTGCAAAGACAGTCAACCACTTGCCGAAGGCTTTGTTCCACTTTCGCCGTGAAAGATTGACATCTGGGGCAGGTAGTTCTCGGTTGTTGCTCTCCTGTCGGACCCGCTCGATTTGCGCGCGCCGCTGAGCTGTATGTCGAAGCGCCGCACGTGCCGCAGACAAGATCGTTCTTCGGCGAGCTGCGCTCGCGTCCTTACTGTCTGCACAGCGACCCTTCCATCAGTTCATGTGCAAAGTTGTCGCAAAAATATATAAAAATATCACAGCTAGTCAGAAGACTCAACACCAAGATACACTCTCTTCTTGCCCTTGTGAGTCTGTCGTTAGATTCTGTGAATCCGCAGACGGCCGGGAGTGGGAACTTGAGCTTGTTGACACGCGAGTTCCTGCCAAATCTTCATTGAAAGCAAAGGTCTTTGATTTGAACGGAAAATCGACACCTGGGTAAAACACTATTGCCAACTATTCGAATTCCGTCCTGATGTTGGCACCTGATCTGCCCACTTTGGCGGCATTATCGCGAAAACAGTCTATTCACGGAGCGGATGTGCTATGTTCTTTCCGGAACAAAACAAGCTGTTGCCGAAGTGCAAAGACTGTCCATACCCACAATTGACGTTGCTTGTCTCTTCCATGCACATGTTATCAGCTGTAGATACAAGTTACAAGCCATGTTTCTTCTCTCAACTTCACGCATATTTCTCCAAGCTCTAGGAACAAGGTGCCTCTTCCACCACTTTGAGCAAACGCTGAAAGTCAAGATAATTATTCAAGCACAAGGCACTTCCGCAACCGCTAACTTCTCACTGTTTTACCCGAGTTCCAAGTGCCAAACGCTAAGATCTTCCTCTTTCTGATTGCCGTTCAGCTGGACGTCTCCAACCAAGTTGTTTTTCCTCTTCACTTCAAGTGTCATGTTTCAGAGCTGCAGTTGGGTAAATATGTACGATTATGTACTTCTGCTCTCCTCAAAATATCTACTGCCAAAAAGATCTCGAGCATCACACAATGTCACACAATTCGTGACGTTCATAAGCTTCATTTGTCGCAAACAGGATCCTATTCTGATGTGCCTTGCCAGGACCTGGCAAATCTCCAGCTTCTCCTCATCTGAGGGTAGGCCTTGAGCATTGAAACAGAATCAATCAATAAATATACGTATTGCAATCATTATAAAATCATAAGATCTCAAGGGCGTAGCCAGTTAGCATCAATCAGCCATCCAAGCTACTTTTCTAAGAGCTTGGCCACAGTAGCAAATCTTATCGAAGCGACCTGGTCTCATCAATGCAGGATCTACCATGTCCGGTCTGCCTGTTGCAGCAACCTCAGGTGGTTCTGTTTTTTGGTAGGCCGTTTTCTACTCTCACAAGCTGAATTGCAGATCGACGCAAGGAGTCACTTCGTGAATCAAGCGAATTGCATTGGAAAAGAGGTGAGGACCACGAAGACTCGGCCTCTATCTTCGACCTGAGTGATGCATGACTTCTTCCGGAGTCCGAGAAAGGTTCACTGTTTTTTCTCGATGATAGTATACCGCATTGTGTCACAATCTCGTGTCTTCACTTCTCATGACATCTCAGATGCAAACGCCATCAAGATAGCACAGCATCTGGTTGACCACACGATCAGTGACACCAGTAGAGTCAGCTGTCACAGGCCAAGCGTGCAAGGGCACGAGCGACATCAGGCTTGAATGAATCATGACCACATGCACTAGAAAGCAACCCACAAAAATTCTCAAGTGCAAAACACTTCATGCCAAACGTGTAGTCTCCGCAAACACAGGCCTCCACGCTTTGGTGCCAAAGCCTGATGTGATAAAGCTTTGCCAGAGCTGTAGGTACATCACCCACAAGCTTCGTCCAGGTCGCAAAAACCACAAACCAACAATATCCAGTAGCTTCTCCAGTAGGTGTCCATCTGTCAAATCAATGAGAACTGATTTGCAAGGTGTAAATAGATGGAAATAATGAAAAATGCAAAGGAAATGCACCGAAGAGGCACCTCGATTTCGTCGAAGAAGATCACAGCAGGTGCAGCTGCCGCTGCCCGCTCAAATACCTTTCGACGCACTTCGCGAAGCTGGCAATATGGCATTTCTCAGGGTCTTTCACATATGAAAACCCTCCACAACTTCACAAGCAAAGTCTTATTGACAAGACATTTGAAAGTACCAAAAGTGTTGTCTTAAATTTTCTTACGGACAGCTGGAGGAAGGGACTCCACCGATAACTCGGCCCCACC
The DNA here is from genome assembly GCA_000507305.1 of Breviolum minutum Mf 1.05b.01. NCBI lineage: Eukaryota > Dinophyceae > Suessiales > Symbiodiniaceae > Breviolum > Breviolum minutum. The sequence goes on along the minus strand of DF241236.1, from coordinate 28,785 downwards.
TTCCGGACCCCAGCTTCTGACTCACCAATGTACTTGGAAAGTAACTCCGGTCCCTTGACAGATAGGAACCTCATGTTTGAATGAATAAAGTAAACAAATAAAGAGTAAACACAGCACTAATTAACCAATCAATCAGTATAGTAAGTAAGTATCTATATAATTAATAATCAAAGAAGTAATCAATCCATTAATCAAATGAATCAAAGTGAAAAACTACTTGTTGGTTGACTCATCTTGGACTCAGGCCTGAGTAGACCCTTGGTCTCTTTGGCGGCTGCCTAATCCGGGGAGCGGGGATAGGGGATGGCTGTGGAAAGTCTTGTTGGTATGATATTGGGACTTGGATGTTGACACATATATACTGCACTCAAAGATTTTTCAACCTGCACCAGCATGGTCTTGCCACAGCCAGGAGGGCCCACTAGCATCAGGCCCTGGGCAGTGGTTAGGGCTGCTGTGTGCAATAGTACTGTCTTCCGAAACCTCCTCTGCCATTGAAACCAACGCTGCTTCACTTCAAGTCACCCTGATCACCACGATCCATCACAATCCCCTACCTTCCGAGTTCGAACAGGGGCACGATCAAGAAGTACGGCGTACCTCTTGAATCTCACGGAGAGTCTGTTTCAACATCAATTTGTTTGTTCTGTTCGAGCTACGCATCAAAGCATTTCAGGATCTGAGTCTGAAACTTGGTCGGCATGGTCAGCATATCCATCAGCTCCTGTCACATCTTCAGGCCAAATGGAGCTGATCTGGAAGGACACACGTCATGAATGGTTTCATCTACTTGACCAACGCAACCAATCTCAGCGCTCCTGCTTGGCACTATTTAAGCCACCGATGTCAATCAAGTTGACCTCCTGCAATGTGCGACGACTTTCACAGCACTGCCCATGCTGCTGAGGATGGGCCAACTCCATGAGTGTGAAATTTTCAACGTACCAGTGTACTCTATGTATCAGTCCGAACTGAAGAATGTCTGATCGGCCATGGTGGCTGGGACGAAGCCCTGGACACACGGATGTGGCTCAGGGCACGAGCTTGCATCTAGAATCTAGAATCTCATGATATCTCGTGCATTTGGCCTCACAAGCCCGTTCAAGATGGTCAAAAGTGATGCGTTGGCGTTCACCCCACCTGGCAAACAATCCCGTATATCATACCACAGCAGCAGCATCAATAGATCTGTTTTCATGTTTTTCCTAAGTCACCTTCTGATGCTTTTGACAAGAACATGCCTTGGGTGCTCCGGTCCACCATCTCCTCCTCTCAGCCTCGCAGCACTGGCTTCCACTGTTGCCTGGAAGGCCCAACTTGAGGCTTGCTCAACTTGTTGCAGGGTATCTGTTCAGCATGGCAGCAGAAGGCATAGTGGCAGAGTGGCACAGTGGCCATAGCATACATTCAAAGATATTACTGTATTTTGATATATTTTGTAAGATCTTAAAGATAAAAACTTGATTACATGTCGTGGTTATATGTCTTTCCTGTTTCCCCTGTCCGTGTTCTGTTGAAATAACAAACAGATTCCTGCCTCTACACAGGTGCGTTCCACAAGGCCGACCAGGTCAGCTACACTAAAGCCATCAACACCTCACCAGCAACTGCGTTGTATGACAAAAAGGCTGATTCCAGGAATCATCAACACATGCTTGTATATTGTACATTAGATACACAACATCACACAACAGCTGGCCAGGTGTCCAGAGTAGCGTGACAGTATGACAATCTCGTCTGCAATGTGACAGCATCAGAAAATAGTGCGAAGGCAATAGCCCAAATTACTGTGACAATCCATTTCAAAAGACACGGGTCAAAGACCTGGTATAGAGCCCATACCAGCATGCAACACTTTCTACATTCTCAAAATCCTGCAAGTTATATGAGCGCTCAAGACTATATAATTTATTTGTGTCGGGAAAAAAGTTATAGTGATCTGAGGACCCTACGCCCACCCCAATCATCAAGAGCACCTTCTGCAAGGAGCCCATGTTCAACCTATCCCGTCCGGCAGATGTGGCTACCCTTTTTGCTATACGCTTCAGCATTCTGACATCAAGAAAACATACAACCTATAAATATATATCATATACATACGTAGGTATACATGTATGTATATATATATATATGTTGTATATGTATGTATGTTTTATACGCTATTCAATATCCGGATGTCATACTATCTTACCCAAACATCAAGTTGCTGTCCAACTCCGCTTGACCACTATTTCCAACATTCCGAATCCGCATCCATGTGGATGAAAAGAGCAGGCCAGGTGTACATCCCATCCTTCATCCACCTGGCATAGGTCAAATTCAAAGCTCATCTTGCAGCAATGACCGATTGAAATCGCAAAAATCTTGGCCTTCTCACGAAGAAGCGCCATCAACATGTCTGGCCTCTCCTCCCAAAGATTGCACTACACTTGAAAGGAAAGTACTGGATGACCCTCTGTGGTGGTCCTTCAGCTGCGGTTGTCGAATCACAACCTGACCAGAGTAGTGTTGTTATGTTGTTCTTGTTTTGGATCTTTCATGAAACTAAGAAATCGCGCTCATCGCACATGGCCTTATGCTCCAAAGCTGGCCATGACCACAGCCTGGCAACAGCGACAAACAGACATCCGACCTGAACATCGATGAAGTGGAAGCAATGCTGGGTCCACATGCGGTGTACTGATGAATCATCGGGCATGGTCGCTAGTAGAGCAACTTGGGCACCGCTTGATCGAACCTGCAAAAAATGCTGGTGCATCACACAGCCCAAAGCGACATTTTGGGTTGCTCGACAGTCGGCGCCGGTAAAAGATTTGGCCCGGGCTCAACAAATCTAGAAGTCCATGATGATGCTGAAAACATGTCTTGCACGAACATCTTTCAATCTGATAGGATGTCAGGCCTCGGGGAGAAGATCCAAAAGCATTTCAGCGATTAAAGGTGAGCGGTCCTGCAAGTTCCAAGTTCCACTTCTGATCATCGAAATTGCTTGGTGCACTGTGCATCGGAAACGCCAAGCTCAGATTTCTAGCCTCTGTAATCGAGAGGTTGGGAGCACCAGGTTCTACGTCTGGACCTTATACAAGACATAGAAATGATAGACTTCTGATAGATATGAATAGTATGAATCTTTGATCACAATGCCGCCGCTTCTTGAGGCCAGAACATAAAGCACCAAAGTCGTCCAGCCTTATGACCGGAGGTGACAAGATGGATACACGCAAAATCCACCCATGGCAACGTCCTTGACATCTTAAGAACTTGGCAAAATAGCACATGGTGAGTACCAACATGCGAAGCTCAAGATGGATCGCAGCCAGTCCTTTTACAAGATTTTATTTGCAACGACTCGCAGGGCATTCCTGACTATGCCACAATGCTCGCCTGCACAACCTTGAACTTCTTGCCAGGTTGGCCCAGTTTCCCACAGGTCACCTATGACAAGACAAGAAGACTAACAAATGACCTAGTAGCCTCTTGGAATAAAATGAATAAAACATCGACTACACTGACTACACTTGATACACGGCATAGAGCTGTGCACCTGCAAGGCCAAGACTCCCTCTGATGACAATGCAGACAGAACTCGAGAAGCCAATCTGCTTTTTCCAGACCTCGGTCCCCAGAAGAACCCTCCGCTTGAATGGCCATGGGAAGAACCCGACCTGATACAAGCAAAAGAACACAAGCCAGCAAGTGAAAAGTTGTGTTCTTTTGTACTTGTTGTGAGAACCATAGAGATGAAGTATACAAGCATAATAAAGTTTATTGATATAGTCATAGTAGACAAAGGATGGCAAAGGATAGGGATAAAAAATGATACAATTGCGTGAAATGGAACAGCTCAATTTGTGAGTGGACAGGAAAAAGTTGACGCATGACACCACTTTGTTCTCTGAGCAGCCCAGGAGATCCAGTGATCGCAATCATGCCTTCACAGGATAGCACGTGAGCGAGTGGGAGAAAAAATAAAATTCCAAACAAGAGACAATACTTTTGGACTTTCCAGGCTCAAGTTTCTATTCACCTGAAATCAGCCCACCTGGGAGAATCTAAATGACGCAAACTTCAAGAATCTTCAAGAAGCAAATCCATGGCATGCAAATTATGCCGCCACCTGGAGTCCCTGCACTTCTGAAACTTGCGCAGTCCAGGATGCTTCTCGACCTGAGATGTCAGCTGCGACAATCCTATACATAAATCGTAAATATGGTTCAAACAGCTATTTAAACTTTAAAAGGTTTCTGGTTTCATCCGATCACAAAGACTCAAAAGTGGGTATCCTAAAGTCAGTGGATCGTGCAATCGCTGCAAGTCAAGAGCCGGTCATTGAGGTCCAAACGATTTGTGGGCCCCACTTTTGCCTAGGCAAGCCTGTCACGTGGATTTACTGGCCCATAGATGGAGCATCTGGAAGCCAGTAGTGACTCAGTAGTATTCACAGGAATAATTTCCTTCCGAACAGTGCAACAACATTTCCATCTTTGCATCCGTCACGAACCTCCACAAAACGACGTAATTGCACAGCTGGCTCTGTGAACATGGTCATCTCATCAATGGCTCGCGCACCTAAATCTCAACCGAGTCGTGCAGAACGTCAGACGAGTCGATGGGTGGAAATCGCGGTGGGAAGAGTTCCCCAAGCTGAAACACTTTCGATCGAGGTGTGTGTATGTGCACTTGTATATATATATATATATATACATATATACATGTATATATATACACGTATATGTATGTCTATATATATATGTATCCATCATGTTCATATATAGTACATGTCAGGTTCTCAATAACATGAAACAAAATCTAATTCAATGTAATATCATATAATGTAAGAAAATGTCAATACTAGAAAGTAATGGAATATAATCTAATACCATATAACTAATGATATAATGTAACATAACACAATGCAGAATAATGTCATATAATATTATGAAATTTAGTACAATATAACAATATAGTGTAACATATCATAATGCAATAGTATGTTATACCATACTATATACTATATACTATATACTATATACTATATACTATATACTATATACTATATACTATATGCTGTATCACATCATATCATATCATATCATATTATGTTAAATGCCATATCGTATCATACATTTATGTATGACACATCACTAATCAACTGCCATTCTACAAGACCATTCCAAGAGCGAGGGGCAGAAAGGAGGCACAAGTTGCAGGATGCCGGACCAATCCTGGAACATTTGCTGAACATGCAGTCAAATCCGACCCAATCACGATGGGGTGAGCCTTCAACCATGAAGTTGAAAGGATATCCATGTGAATATAGACAAGAGCAAGGGCCTCTGGTGGGGGTCGTGGTTGTCCAGCCCAAAGAAGTCCTGAAAGGGAGCTAGCAGAGGAAGCAGGAATTCAGAACTCTTGGATTTTGTAACCGTTGCCTTTCATTGGTACCAGTTGTAATTCAGGCACTGTGCAGTCATGTATTTCTGTGGCATTGGTGAACATGTAGTATACAGTTGCAGAACGTGTTGCTTGTCAAGTGTAGCAAGGGTCAAAAAGCGAGCCTAGCAGCTCTTCACACATCAAGGCATTGCTGTGTTGCTACCATCAAATCAGAATCATCAAAGGCCAACCGATGGATGTAACTTCCAGCAGTCTGTCAAAATGGTTGAAGCATCCTTGCAGCATCCTCGCTCATCGCTTGCCCTAAACAAACCCCAACAATTTCAGCAGCAGTCCTAGGGGTTCAGCAGCAGATCGATCTTGCTGGGACACTGAATCAGAAGTGTCTCCCTTTCCTGACAGGCAGACAATGGAAAGGTGGTACAGCGTTCAGATCCAATGCAGCTGAGTCCTGCACGGTCCATTGAAATGCTGATAGTGGGCTCGCCGCCCGCCAAACCAACTGCTGATACACGAGTGAAGGGGGGCTTGTCACTTCCATTCCTGGTGCAAGGTTTGCAACATCCAAAATTTCAGTGGCCGCACTCTTTTCAAACTCAAGAGCAACAGGCAAAGCACCAGCGGCTCCGGAAGTCTCGAGCTGCCCCAACTGCAAGTCTTATGTACACCAGAACAGCCTGCTGCCAAACATGCAACGTCATGCAATCATCATGGATGGTAAATTAGCTAAATGGGCTTTTTTTTCTTGTGCAGGCTCAACTGTTGAGATGCTGTGTACGCTAAAGTCTGACAAAGTCTCAGCACGGGGCGGTGATTGCCGAAAAAATAAAGATATTCATAATGCATCCCAAAGAAACTGCTGTGCAACAATGTTTTGGACAGACAGAGAATTGCATTTGGGCTTTCAAGATTTGGATTTCGTAGGGTTGGCCCAAATACAGCTTGGCAAAAGTTCAATCGCACTCTCCTCAACAGTCTCCAGCGACTCTTTGTCCGCTCTGAAAGAACTTGGAAAACTTGGAGACCTGAGAAGTCGCAGGTCTTTTCCCTCCCCCTTCCATGGACCTCTTCTAAGTTCCTAGCGCATTAACCAAATCCAAGCCAAGATCCACCTGAGACAAAATACGCTGGGATCCGACCACTTTTTCCACCCATTATACAGTACACATTTTGCTTTTTTTTGCAGCTCAAAACGGTGTCTTTCGACCTTGGCGCATCTTTTCTTGAGTTCAAGTCCATATACTAAGTCATTCTGGGACCTCTAAGCTCATTGGCCTCGTCTCCTTTGAAATGGCATTTGCCAAGTCACAAAACGCTTAGCAACTCATAAGCAACAAGTGAGTCAGAGAACGCTACAAAAGTTGGTGCCACAGCGCAATCTATCTCACACTTTGGAGAGCTAGCGTGGCCAAACGCAGAAATCAAACATCACCCACGAAGACACCACCATTTCTATAAGTCCCAGCTGGATATCTTGGCAAATCATAACCTTCAGGTTCAAAGACTTTGATGTAGTCAATGTCAAAGAATGCTTTGCTTTTCAATGCCTCTTCGGCTGATGGGTTGGAGATGTAGAGTGTGCAGCAGTCCGTTGCGGGTTCAGTGACATGTCCTGGAATACAATAGTCAGGCAAATAGCCAGTTGCTTTGCACTCCTCGCAAGCAAACCATGAATTTCCAGCCCAGTCACCACAAATTGCAATGTTGAGGACAATCTCCTGAGGTCTTGCAATGTCCACGCATGTCTCTGCATCAAACGGCATGAAGGCCATTCGCCATGCATCTTTCCAGGTATTTGGTTTGGGAGCGTTTGATTCCAAGTCTGCTGGGATTTCACTCTCTGGAATGTGGAAACTGGTGATTCCACTAGCATCCCAAAGTAGAGCTATCACACCTGGATTCTTGGCATACCACTCACCATCTTTCCTTACTTGTGGTGGCATACAGCCCAATTGATTGCTGGTGTAGTTAGTATAGCAGTTGACAATCATCTTTGGGTCGATGCCCTTGATGTTCCTCGCACATTTTCTCAGCTTCTCAACCTGATTGGTGTTCCAGTCCGACTGAACAAAAAAATATCTTCGACCGAAACAAAATGTCCTCCCAGACCGGCATCTAAATTTTATATGAAAAGATTTAAAAAAACAAACCTTGGGAATACTGCCAAAGCAACATTCAATTTGCACATGCGGTCGGTGTGGAATGTGACCTTGTTGCTCTCATCATTGGCATACTCCAAAATATCCAATTCTCCACCCTTCGGCCATTTGATGTCCTGAGCGGTGCTTGAACCCAACGTCCGAAGATGCCCAAAAAAATGCGATGACGATGAAAATTGAATCATGCTTCTAGGAAATTTGGTTCGACAAAAAAAACAACGGTAATGAACAATTATTCCAATACGACCCAGTGTCACTGTTCACCATCCAAAAAGCAGGCCAAATACCTGGACCAAAAGGAACATGTTTGTACTTCATGGTCACAATAAAGCCAACGTCTGGCCGCCACGCTTGCGCAGAATGGAGCATCACAGAGCGACGTTTGAAGGGCTGCACTTGTTCGCCCACTCGAAGAATCGCTCCCGCTTTCGATGCGTGGACTACACCTTGGTAAAAGGCTTCTGTCTTATTTAAATACCACTCCGCACCTCGTGTCTCACTTTTGTTGATGAATTGCCAATCATCGAAGAAAGTCTCACCTTCAGCACTCCATGCCAGTTTGTATTGATCATGGAGGCTGTCACATTCACTGGCCTCTTTGGCCCGGAATTGTGGGAGTCCAACAGCCGAGGCCTCAAAAACCATGCTTGGTCCATTGCCAACATCCTTACACTCGCGAGGTCCAGAGATCACCCCATTGTCATTTGGCCCAATGTAGGCCTTGGGATGAGCTGAGAAGGAGGTCAAAAGGCAACCTCCATCTTGCCAATAAGAGAAGTGTTCGCATCCAAAAGTAGATGCACACAGTGCTTGACATGCAGCTGGGCTGATCTGGGCAGTGTTGGTTGTTTTGGGCATCTTGAAGTCTCCATTGGATTCGACATAAAAGGTCTTGTTCTTCCAACACTTGGTGGTTGCCATGCCAGAAAGGTCAAAGTCTTGAATGGTCTGTGAGACTTTCACGATTGGACCTGACCTTTCTTCCTGTTGGTGGGGCCAGCTAAACCCAACCAAGAGGGTCACCACAACTATCACAAGTGCTGCTATGCCACCGCGAAATTTCTTGATCCCATGTCCTTGGCTGTGGGTGTCTAATCGAGCTTCAACTTCCACCAAGGGATCCTCGGCGTCAGTCATTGCTGGCGCCTTGCAACTAGCACAGCTAGTTCTCCAGGCGGGAAAAAACAATACTGATCTTGATCTCAAAATTCAAAGGAAAAGGCAGCTGGAGTGGGCACGTTTCAAGCTGCCTTGTGGGTTGGATCAAAAATGCAAAATCGAAGAATCAACAAACTCGGTCAGGGAACATCGTGGAGAATATATTTCCACAAGTCGCAAAGCAGGCCTCATAGACCCCACATTCATCATCGGCACAAATAGCCGGCTCACTTTGTTGCCTCAGGATGGAGTTGAGATCTCCTTGAGTTCCAGAAACTTTGAAATTTGGAGTTCATTCCATGTTAGCTGCATGGATGCGTCTTGTCCCTTTTGTAGGCCGGGAATGATGATTGAATTTCTTTCTGAAGGCATGAAAAGATATCCTGTGTCATTGTCAGAGGTGTATTCATTACTTGCATCATCCAACTCTCTGAGCAGGTCACTGATAGATATCATCAATGTCCGACAGGCTTTCGTACAAATCTACCTGACAGGTGATCCGATGTTGAAACTGACCTGTGTTCGAAACAAAGAAAACACGAAAAGATACCAGAGAAACATTTACAATATCTTCCAACCAAAGAAATCCAAATTCACAACTTCACAACCCACCTCGGAGCTGCCACCAGTTCCAGCGTCTGCTGTTGCAGAGGTTTGCACCGGTGAGTTTTTGCCCGAGTCCTCGACGCGCCGGAGCCATACTGTATCTATCCGGTGCAAAAAGGGAAATGAATTAAGACTCCAACCAACTTCTCCGCCCGTAGTAGCAAGGGTGCACCATCCGCGACGTGAATCTCAGTGCAAAGATGTTTCCAATGACTCTGTGAAGGAATTGCTGGTCCATCCCAAGGCAGGAAAGCAGACTTGGTGATGAGCACAACCTTTGGATTGGCATAAACAGCAAACATTCACACAGGTCACCCATGTCTATTTTTCCTGCATCCACTTGTGCCGATTCTCACTTCTCTGCACAAGCCCCACGCTGACTTCTTCTGTTGCTTTTGTAGCTTCAAATCTCTACAAATCCAGATCCTATACTACTGGAGTTGGAAGTGTATTTGCTACAGGCTCTACTGTGTGCTCTGCTAGCAGGATATCACAAACTCTTGCACCGAGTACTGCAAATCGATCGTTTCATGGCAACAGGCCACATGCGCACAGCCTACCCAAAACCCAATTGATCTCAGTGCAAATGGGGTGGAAGGCTGGGGCCCAGTCTTTACTTTTTCCAACGCAGCTTCCTAAAAAAAAGTATATAGAAAAGCAGTGGCAGTCCACTCTTGTATCTTGTCGAAAGCCAGCTTCAAGATGTGATTGTTCGACTCTTCCAACTTTGAGACATTCTATTGTCAAAGAATTTCAAGTATTAAAGTATCAAAGTGATGCTCGTGGTCATTGGGTCATTGACATCATCCTGTTCAAGTCTTTTCTGTTGAAGTTCCGTCACGCTCTGTGAGTACATAACTGGATCTGAAACTGAAGCTTCCATCTGCAAAGGCAGACTAGATCATGTCTTTGATTTCGACAGAAATTTTCGTCTCGCTGCAGCGCGGCGCTCTGCGAAGAAGCGAAAGAAGAAGCGCTCCTTGACAGAGGGATTCAGCATGCAAGAAGCGTGTCACATTTTGTCACATTCTAAGAATAAGATTCTGAAATCCAGAATGGAACATCATTCAATAACAATGTCAACCGAGAATCTGAAAATGCAAAGCAAGCAAGGCCATAGTCAGGCAGTGCATCAAGCGGGAAAGTTTCATCCCAAGCAACATCTTCAGGTTCGGAAAAATGACCTCCGTTGGCTGGCACATCAATGGTCGGTGCTTGCGACATCTGGAAAGTTTGACTCATCCGGCCAGAACAAATGAAAGCTGAAGAAAAGCCTGCGCAATTTGCAGCCTTCATGAGACCGACAGAATCTCCCGCCACCAGGGTCTTCTCTTCTGGGTACTCAGATTCGCACAGGATTTGCTCAATGTCCTCCGGTTCAACTTCAAGCGTCAAGTCATAGTGCACTCCTTTTTGCAAACCCACAGCATCCAATGACACAGGGCCACTTTCAGGCTCCTCCAGAAGAATAACTTGTAAGCCAGCGCTCTTCAATTCTTCCAAGCAATCTTGAGCCCAGGGAAAGACTTTCTCACCATAGATAGTGCCTTTTCCTGCAACAATCACTACCTCTTGGGTGGAGATGATTTCCTGCAAACCTCCACCAAGCCAGCGTGGTTTGGAGATTGAGGTTGGTGTCTGCTCATGGTTACAGCGGATTCTCACACGACGCTTCAATGTGCTCAGCGCAGCGGCAAACGGCACAGCAGCGCTGAGCTTGGAAGTTTGACCGTGAACCAACCGAGTCGCTGGAAATCTGGGGATCCCAGTCAAATTTGCTCTGCCCACTTTGTGGCAATCATTGAAACCATATTGAAGATACATCTTGAACCAGCAGCTGTGACAAATTAGTTGGTTAGTCTAGAAAGGTTGATAACGGTTGATTCCAGCACGGCTTCTGAGTCACTTGAACCTCGGGCTCCAACTTCCCCGTGTGCTTTGACCAGGGTTTCAAAACGGCGCCGCAGCCAACCAGCTCCATCTTCTCTGGTACAGCTCTGGGCTGGTATGAGCTCCACTCTGGGAACATACGCAGGCACCTAGGGCTAAGTGTGTGGTCTTTCACTGATGAGTTGGAATTTTCATGGATTTGTGATTTGTGCCTTTGTGCCTTCTTTTCTGGTGAATATTGGTGGGTATTAGTTGGAGTATCTCACATCTACGGATGCTTCAAAGAGTCAGGGAGCCTGGAGACATCGCCACAGTTTCACCAAGCCAAAGCAAGGTACGCAAACACATTCTGCGAAGCTGGCCTTAAGATGAATTCTGTCTGCCCCGAGGAAAACAGGCTTGAACTTCTGCAAAAGAAAATGTGTATATATTAATACGGCAGTATATATAGCACAATTAATTGCAAGAAAACTGTCTAGAATGAAACTTTGGCTACAAAGTTCTAGACTCGAATTCCGCGTGGCTTCAACAGCCAACGAGGGACAAGCACCTGCTAGAACTGAGAAAGCCACACCAAGAATTATGTGCCCCCGCGGAACCTGTCAGCGCTGGCGCTTCGCTCTGCCAATTCACATCACAATTCACTGGGAAGGCGGATGTGCAACTCACATCAGTTCTCTAATCCCTCTGCTCCATTGATGTCACGTGTCCTGCCTTGTCACTCACTTCCAACTGCAACAGATGCATATCTGAAGACTCCGAAGGTCTGGCAAACAAAAGCAGACTTTGGATCATCAAGAGTGCGAAGTTTCCGCCACAAATCTTGCACAGTAGACTCAGAGCTAAGTTGCCTCAACGTTTTGGGGATCTTCGACATATCAAGCCATGTCAGGCAACTGGATAAGCCACTTGCCAAGGAGTCCAAGTCCTGCCCAGAACTTGGAAGTCTGACATGTGCACTCTAAAATGGTCAATAGAGTCGATAGAGGCAAGCTTAAATCTAATCACTACTTGATGCATCTGATTTGTGATATATCACTATGGCTCCCACTAAATTCACATAAATTCACTATATTCTTAGCCGTCCCAAGTCGAGAAACCCCACATATCAGGCCAAGAAAGCTGTACATCCCGTCAAGTCATTCGGTGCACAAACCATTCTGTGAGCTGAAGTGCGAGGACAAACTTGGCATTGGGGCGAGAGGGAAGCCAAAGGTGCCAGTAGGTGCTAGCAGCTAGCAGCACAGCCCCTGTGCAGAACAGGGTCCTTCTCATGCACAAGGCCCTGTGGAATGACAATCTCCTGCAGATGTCGTTTCACAACGCTACCAAGAAAGTCCAGGCAATATGGTCAAAGTATGTCAAAGTTGAGGGGCCCGGAAAACGTGAAACTTGGCACCACAACTCAGAAGATCTAGCAAAATAGTCTGAGCACGGAGTCTAGAACATGTTCGAGAACCCTGAATCTCCCAAACAAAGGTGATTTCAGAGACGTTTGTCATCATCTGTCAAACGAACAAAATAAAAGAGGTGGGCCCTTCAGTCCTCAACCAGAGCAAATACCCTCAAGTGGAAGCAGTTTTCACCTCCACCCCCTGAGGAAATAGGCACCTCAGTAAGGCTTGTGGCAAAGTCCACCCGACTTGTCAACACGTTCTGTTCTCAAGATTTGGATCCGCAGTAGGGTGCAAACCCCTTCAGAACGCCGGCGCGACTCAATGGCCAGTTCCTGACAGAAACAAAGAAGTGTCGCTCCATCATTCGCATTAACAGACAGCCAGCTGTCAGCTGTCCGTGTCACGCCCAAGCATGAAACATGGCGACCTCAGCATGCTCAGGTCTGTGTTTGGGGTCTTGCAATGCGATGTATTGCTCTAAAATGCCGTTAAATTATTGTTGTAAAATGCTCCAACATAGGTTTTGCTAAGCATCCAACTTGTTGGCATCTGCAGGGTCAACCCGAAGCTTGGCCACAAACTGCCCGTGGACCTTCAGAGACAGATACTAATGCCAGACCTTGTTTGCTACATTCAACTCGTCTTGAAAAGGTAAAACATATTGACAGTTCCAGCTAACAGCACTGAAACATGGGAATGAAATCTTTCACCCTTTTCTGACCGAAGATATCCAACCACTGGCGGTTGTCAACACAAGCCCTCGGATGCCAACCCAAACTGGAAAAGCCATGCCAGGCATCAGCACCGATACCTCTCCGTTCGAGCATTAGGACATGCAAGTAACAACCCCACAGCAGTGAGGCCACCTAAGCTACCAAAAAAGCCCTCCTACTTTCCATTCTACTGGTTGTTTAACAGGGATCCTTTCGATAATGGTTTATTAATGTTTATCAAATTATTATAATCCCCACATAATTGGGTAGTATAACCCCTATATACCCCTAAACAACCAGGATGTGTTTCATTGCTCACCTGTTTCAAGAGGTTCTCCTCTATAAAGCTGGCTTGAAGTTCCACAACCTCTTCAGGTTCAGCCACGAAGTGAGACACTTATTGGAAAGCTCAAAAAGTTTTGGCCATGGTGGACAGCTATACCAGCAATGAAGCATGTCTCAAGTGGTATATTACTCCAATATGTTGCCTCGAAGTCGTCAATGGTGTTCCTAGGTCGGCAAATCCGCATCAGAGTGCATGGAAGTTTGCTTCTCCAAATCTGAGCTGCTTGTGCGGACTTTCAAAAAGGATCAAAAAGTTAGAGTGACATTCTCAAGTCAAGCATCGGCTGAACCATTACAGTGCTGGCAACGGGAGCAGAGTGTGCAACTACGTCCACCAGCTGTCCTTCTTCTAAACCCAAGCATTCTGCAAAAGGTTTGGAGAGTTCCAAGCATCCTGGATTCAGGGAATGATCCCCGACCCAACCGACAAAGATATCCTCCTTGTCATCCTTCTCGCCCCGTTGCAAGCGCAAGGCTCGGCAGAAGTGACGCGAGTTCGACTTGAAGAGCTCCGCAGTGTCAGCACTGTGAAGAGCTGCATAGCAACTGGCCCTTTCTGAGAATTCGATGCGGAGCTTCATTGCAGTGGCCGGGAAGCATGACAAGACATCGCGATCAAATTCCAATCAGATAAGGAGCTATGCACTTTTCAATCCTTTTCAAGTCTTGGAACTTCTGAGCTGAAACGGGAGGGCCACAAAGTATTGTGTGATGAAGGAATCGAAGGAAACCAATCAAAAAATACTTAATATCAAAATTCTGGATGATGATGGATCCTTCGACAGCACTGCAGTGAAGTACATTGGAGTCTGAAGTTGCATCATGTTGCATGCATGACACATATTCGGCTAATATCTCAACGACCTGCTGCATCACAAGTGAAAGACGAAGAAGTGCGGCACGGCAACTGCATCATATTGCCGTACTGTGGATGAAAACCAGAACAGCAACACCTTCGCCAGATTGCAGATTTTTCTGGGCAGGTCACTGCAAGCCGAAAATCTGAAAATTCCATGGTCTTGAACAATGTCTGTACAGAAAAGAGTTGAAACCTCGCTTAAAACCCCATTTCAGGGCAAGCCACCTGATCAGTTTGGAGCTTTGCGCAAATGTGGCTTTTCGCAACCCTTGGAAGCTATCCTTCTCGCCGAACAATGACTATTCCTTGGAAATCCTCATAACTCATAAGTCATAAGGTATTGGTTCGCACATATTCGCACAATCTGTCCTGGATTCTCTTTTGATCTAAGGCTCAGACTTTCTGAATTGTCCCTTGATTCACCAACATTTTCTTCAAGCCGTGGTATTTCTGCCGCGGTTGGCGCTTGCAAACGCTGTAGAACGAGAGGCATGCAAACAACGAATGCAAATACTTCGTGAATACCCACCTCTGAGTACCTCTCCAGCATGTCGTCATGGAATTGGTGATAGATCTGGCGATTCTTCGTTGGCAAATTATGAGATCAGAAAAAAGACTAAAACAGCTGCCACCGCACGCCACCGACTATGCTGCCTCTGCCTGGTGAAATGGGAACTGATTGGAGTCGTAGACCTCTCCCAAGTTCTCAACATTTCTCAACTTTTGAAGCGTCTCGGGCATAAGGGTGCAAACATGGTGCAGTCAAAAAATGGACAAATTGTATTCCTTGACCGTGTAGTTGCACACAGATTTTCAATCGAGTACTACAGTGCATACTACAATCTTGAAGGTGCAAACTTGCCACCGAATGACCCAAACTTTCTTGGTTCCCACGGTGTCCGCGTCATTGCCCTGCAAAGACTCTCAGGTCATTGAAGATTTGGAAAAGCATGGGAAGGTCAAGAATGGTATTCATGTATGACGTTGTATGACCATGTATGACCATGTGCTCAGGCCCATCAGCACACCCCCGGTAGAACTGTCCTGACCGCGCAGAAGGTCGAAGCGGCCAGCGTTTGACGCTTCTACAGCTTTGAAGAGAGGTCCGTCCATGCCACCTGGACAATTGCAGCATCTGCACACACAGCATCTGCACACACTGCTCCAGCGTAAGACTGTCTAAAGGAAAAATCCGAAGAATACTTCAGAATATTTCAGAAACCTGTTGATTCAATAGCGGCCACAGGTTTTTGTGCAACACCTTTTCAGTTTTTGAAATTCAAATGGTCACGCTAGGCAGGAAAAGACCTCATGTGGTGCAAAACACCCCCTTCCTGCGTTTCTCGTGAGCTCTGGTGATTTGCATGTACATCTTCGTACTTGAATCAATGCATCTACTGTCAGATCTGTTGGACTCCTGCATGCGCTCTGTCCGCCTCAATATCCACTTTCCTTTGAACCTACGAAGCGGAGGTCTCATTTTCATTGCCTGAACCTGCCTCCAGAGGTAGCGATTTCCTCCATCACTTATGCCGCCAAGTTGGTCTTTTCAGAAAACATTATCCAGGCATCCTCAAAGTCTTGTCGAACTGCTTCAGCCTTTTGCAGCTCATCATGTGCCAATAAAACGACAGCAACTGCAGCACTTTTGATTCCTTTCACTAATTCTGACCATGTACGTGAATCCAACTCATCAGGTGTATCGATTTCTTGAGCTCGAGCTGCCCCCAGCCATTTGCCCTCCAACGCAGAGCTTGCACTGGCAGCAGCCACAATTTTGATCTGCTCTCGAAAGTGTTTCACCGTGGCCTCTTGCAGTGCGTCCGCCTTCAAAACTTTTTGGAAATGTTCTGCGGCCCGTCTCTCGTCTTCTTCACCTTGCTTCCGCCGCCGTTGCCGAAGCTCATCGGACTGGTCACTGGCAGAGGCAAGCTTGGAGTTCACTGCTGTCCAGATATCATTCCAAGCGAGCCATTTCAGGTCTGACGAGACCTCCCGTGGTAGAAGTTTCAATGGAGCCATGATTATCTGACGGGAGTGGCAGCCATGTGAGCTTTCGGAAAGGGGCCAGGTTTAGAAATGTTTTAGAAATGTAAGTTTCTATTTGTGCATAACGGAAACCGTGTTGGACTGCAAGTGGCAAAGCAAGCAACTGTAAGGCAAGCAACCAAGAAAATGTCCCACAGATGACATGAATCAACAAAGGAATCACATGGTCGGAAGCCTATACTGGACTTCTGAACATTAGCCCCACTGAAACTACTGTTGCAATGCGGCTTCATGTCGTTCTCGTGTTCACAGCCAAGGTCTGCGAATGCACACAGATCGCACGAGGGTCAAGAAAAGGGAGGTCTCATATGAGTGAAAAGGTGTGCACCTTCAAGTTTGTATTGGAGCAAAAACATGTTCATATGTTCATCAATAGGACCATCTAGTATGCTGTCCAGAACTCGATTGCTTCATAGTAGGGCTCTCCAAGATCTCAGCTTCAAGTATAAGTAAGACAAATGGAGGCTGAAGGTAGCGCCTGGAATGCCAATGGCCGATCTGTACTCGGTGCCACGGTCCTGCGAAAGATCTTACAAGGGACATAAGGGACAAGCCTCAAGATTCAGTTGTGAAAAACTTGATCGTTGACGCCATCTTCAGATATGTTCTAGATCCTAGATGATCCTAGTACATCTGTGTATGTATGCATGCACGCATGCAAGGATGTATGTATGTATGTATGTATGTATGTATGTATGTATCTATGTATGTATCTATGTATGTATCTATGTATGTACGTACGTACGTACGTACGTAGGTAGGTAGGTATGTATGTATGTATGTATGTATGTATGTATGTATGTATATTTGCATATGTTCCCATATATGCATCACACACACATATATATATATATATATATACATATAACAATTGGTTGTTTCACTGTCATCTTTAAGGATCTCTTTCCCCCACCCAACCGCCCTGTTAAGCAGCCGCAATTGCCGCTATCCTTTTTTCCAGCACAGTTGGAGTAGGTCTGTAGCGCCATTCTACGCTCTTCTTGACCTAAGTGGGCGGAGAAGGCCAAACCACCCCTAGCCGTTTTGCCAGTGGCGGGGGACCCAGGTTTGCATGGACGGACCCGACCCGGGCAAAACCTAACGACACCGGTGCGAAGCAGCAAGGGCTAAAGTTAGACTCTCTTTAAGCTTCTCACCAGTGTCTCTTAGGTTTCCCCCTCGGTGGGTCCCTCCGAACCGTTTCCCTCTTGCCTCCTAGCGACGCCGTTCTACTCCTCATGGCGCAGCCGCGGAGCCAAAGCATCTCCCGCACTTCCTGTCCTTTTTGTACGAGAAATCGCCGGCCACTCCTTTGCTGGCCCACCTTAT